>JAOWBW010000245.1:1484962-1508384 GCA_026119855.1 Campanula takesimana | reverse complement strand
GCCTCCGACCCCTTAGGTCAACCCTTGACCTCCTAGGTCAACCTTATCACCCCCGATCTCTTAGGTCAATCCTTGACCTCTTAGGTCAACCTTTGACCCCCTCGGTCAACATTATCACCCATTGACCTCTTAGGTCAACCTTTGACCTCCTAGGTCAACCCAATCACCTTTGACCTCTTAGGTCAAACTTGGACTCCCTAGGTCAACCTTATCCGCTATTGACCTCTTAGGTCATCTTTGGTCCCATAGGTGAACCCAATTACCTTTGACCTTAACCCGCTTAGGTCTAACCGTCATCCTGACCCACCTAGGTCATTATTTGACCCACCGTTGTCCATACCAACCTAGGTCAACCCGTCTCAACCCGTTTAGGTTCACACTACCCCTTTACCTTTGACCCATCTAGGTCAACCCACGACCCGCTTGGGTCGACTTACCTATCTTGGATCCATCTAGGTCAATCTCCAACATTCCTTGGTCCACCAACCCGAATAGGTCAACCTTAGACTCGCTTAGGTCAAACCATGTCTATCCCGCTTAGATCATCCTATAGGCAACCCGTTACATCCCGCTATCTTGATTCATTCACCATATAGGTCAATCCAACCCTTCTCATTTAGGTCGACCTATCCTTTACCCATCTAGGTCAACCCACCATCATCGACGCATTCTAGCTTGAACCACTTCTTGTCTTAAACCTTAGGTCAAATTTAGGTCAAACCTTAAGTCAAACCTTACCCGATTCCTATAGGTCTTCCTCACCCATGCTTGACCAGGACCGAGTCATCTCCCTTTTGTTTTGACCCCTGTGGTCATCTCTCACCTCTTTTTAAAAGTCTAACTTGATTCGAACTACGGCGACCTGAGCCTCTTATTGTGTGGGACCTCTCCCTCATGATAAGGGGAACGTAGGCAACTTCGGCCCGGTCAAACTTTCAATTTTTTACCAAAATGCATTTTAAAAATGTGGAGACCGACTCTTTTCCAAAAATGATTTTATAACGATGCCTTATCATAAATACGAATCTAATTCTTTCATGACTAGAGTTCTGCATCATGTCGGCTGCAAGGAACATCGAAGTTGCAACTAAAGCTGCTACCCAAGATCCCGAGACAATCCTCTACACCGGTACTGCTCTCAGTAGGCACCCACTTCGAAGCCATCCTCGATGAACAAGCAATCCACTTTAAGGCCATTCTCAACGAGCAAGCAACACACTTTCAGAAGGAGATGCATAAGACCCTAAGAGATATCGAGAGGCGCCATTTGTTTGACATTCGTGGCGTTTATGATTACCTCAGTTGAGTTCTCCCTCTTGCTCAATGTCAATACCCGTACGCTCCTCAAATGTACGGGCCGCCCACAGACTGTCCCTCGGGATGCCTCCTATGACTACTCATCAACAAGGGGTGCCGGTACCTAAATCACCCTCAAAGACAGTTAGTGAAAGGAAGGACGAGCGCAAATTCGACGACTTGGGTATGCCGTTAGCTAAACTCTTCAAAAGTCTAGTTCAAGCCGGCAAGTTGTCTCCTTTGTTCAACTATGAACCATGTAGGGTGAAGCAAGGCTTGGATCCCTCCAAACACTGCCAATACCACCAGTGCATTGGGCATGACACCGAAGATTGCCTCCAATTGAGGAGAAAGATTCAAAGCCTCATTGACAGCGGAGCCATCACCCGCCAACCGAATACATGGGCATGGGCAAAAGAGGAAATTGGGGCTACCTCCTTTAAATAAAAGAAAAAAAAAGGGTCATTCAGTCTTCGTAGGTTCTAGAGTGTCCTTAGTCAAAAGTCCACCTTGGACGATTTTTTGTTTCTTTAAGTAAAAGTCCACCCCGGACTAGTCAGTTTAAATCTTTTAGTTCCAATAAAGGGTCTTTATTTCTTTTCTTTCTCTCTAGACTTGAGACATAAGCTTGCATATATCATTTCATGAAAATTGTCTTATTCACCATTCGCGCTTGATTGCTATATCTTTATATGATGAATTAATCTTAATCTTACTCATTAATGACGACTCATTAAAAGGTAGATGGACCCACAAACCATTCACATAACTAAGTAAACGATTAATCTCAAAATAACAAATGCTTCGATCAATTGGGATGAACGAATCACTTTCTCTTCTCTCTACATTCTACCCCATACACTCTCTCTATACACTCACTCCTTGTACACACTTCATGTACACTCTCTATATACACCTTCTCCCATACACTATCCTCATACGCCTCTCATCCCACCATTAGACCCCTTTTATAAGGTCGTGACAAAGAAATGGACTGCGTTTGCTCATCATCAAATAGACATCCATGCTGCCACAATTTAAAGGGTTGGTTTGTTCCCTTCATGAGTACTACATGCCGTTACACTGGGCTGTCCGTATTCCATCGCAAATGTAAGACAAGTGCACGAAGTCATTCATGCCATTAATTGGTGCACGTGATAATCCAATGGAGCTCTACCGGTGAAAATCAAGGGGCTAGGACGCCCGCCGCCAGCAAAAGGCCGCTTGAACTATAAAGAAGCTACCTCGCAATCGAGAGAGGCGAAAGCAAACTAGGGGCTTGTCTTGCCCAATGTTTCATGTACAAATATAAAAAAAAAATATGGCTCGCTAGGTTGAAACCCAAAAGGGTGACCTAGGCAAAAGTTAGAGCATTGCACAAAAAGAAGCCCGCTAGGCTGAAAACCCGAAAGGGCGGCCTAGGCAAAAAAAAAAAGGGTGTGCACAAAGAGATAAAATAAAAAAATAAAGAAAAATAGAAGGGGCTATCACCATAGAAAAGTAAAAGTCTCATTTTATTTTCACTTCAAATGTTCTATTTTTCTTTCTTTCCCTACAAAGAAGATTAACGCAGTAGCAGCAGCCATGACAACTACAATGGAGCAATCCACCGCAATGAGCTGCAATGAAGCAATCCAAAGCAACAAGCTACAACGGAGTAACCTATCGCGACAAATGAACCTCATACTCAAACCCCAACTTCATCATCATCCGGGCCTCCCCCGAACTACGCGGACCTGAGCTTCTCACATTGAGGAGAACGTAGGCAACCTTAGGGTCCGGTCCAAAATATACACAACCCACCTCGTAGCCAATTTTCCTTCTCTTCTCTCTTCCCCCATATTTTACTCCTGACTTCTTCACTCACAATTGATCAAAACATTTATTAATTTGAGGCTACTTGTTTACCAATTAACCATAACTCATTAACTAATCAACGAGGTCCATTCTCGAGCAATCAAATGAGAATCTTGAATAAAACAATTTTCAAATGTCTCGACAAGTCTTCCGTTCTACAATCTAGGAAAGAGATAAACACTTACTTTCTGTCAAAGCAGGGGCTTCCTCCCTTTTGTACATATATACCCTCAGTTGCTCAAAGAGTCAAAATGTGAGTACTATCTCTCTCTCTCTCTTACTCTCCAAAAAATGCCCCCGCATGTTTTCAAAAATTCTTTTTTTCCTTTTTTGAGTCGACTGAATGGTTTCAAAAAAAAAAAAAAAAAAAAAAAAATTTGACGCAAAAGAGATGCCCGCTAGATTGAAAACCCGCAAGGGCGGTCTAGGCAGAAAAAAGGGTGCGTCTTAAAAGAGGTAGGATACCCCGTTCTACGCAACTGGGGCTTCCCTAACAATAAAGGACCGACCATAAGGTTTCTCAAGAATGCCGGGATTCATCAAGCACATACATAGAAGAAGAGGACTCCTCATCATCAAGCTCGACGTAGGATTTCTCAAAGGAGGGAGGATACCCCGCTCTACGCAACTGGGGCTTCCCTAACAATAAAGGACCGACCAGAAGGTTTCTCAAAGAATGCCGGGGCTTCATCAAGCACATACTTAGAAGAAGGGCATCCCTCATCATCAAGCTTGACGTAGAGTTTCTCAAAGGAGGGAGGGTACCCGCTCACCAAATTAGATAATCCCCAACGGAATGGGTCGACTATGTGGTTTCCCAGAGAATACCGAGGCGTCAACAAGGATACACTTAGAAGAAGGGCACCCCTCATCGTCAAACTCAGCACGCGACGACCTATTTGGATTGATTAGAATCATAATTAATTATAAGGCATCTGTATAAGATCATAACACTTTCATAAAGTTTTCTCCTCCCCGATACTTTGTTTATAAACCCGCACGCTCGGTCTCCACAAAATTGTAAAAACATCCTCGATCCATCTGAGACCCATCTCCGTGATTCTTGAGTTGACTCGGTCCTTCACCCTATTTCCTACACAATAGGATACCCTTAGATCCCAACCTACCTGGTTCAAAACCGTAGGTCCCAAGCCTACCCGATCAGTCTTACCTAGGTCCCAAACCTACCCGATGAGTCTTACCTACGTTACATCATAACCTCTTAGCTCGACCTTCCGCAAGTTCGTAGCATGACCCCTTCGGCCTCAAACCGGTTCTACCCAAAACTTCAGACCTTAAACCAGTTAACCAAAGCCAAATCCTTAGGGTGACCCATTAGGTCCCGAACCTACCGGTCCCGAGCCTACCCGATCTCCTAGATCTCAAACCTACCAACACATACTCATCCTTACCTTGTCTAAGCAATAGCTCTCTTATCCTCCTCGTTCCAACCTTTTAGGTCTGCTCAGTCTAACCTGTTGAGCGATCCCTTAGATCCCAAGACCATTCGAGTCTACCAAGCTTATCCTTGAAGTCCATGATATGTCTGGTCCATACCTTAGGCCTCAACCCCTAAACCTTTAGGTCACAAGACTTTCTACCCTCTAGGTCTCTCACCTTACATCTCCACCGTTGGAACTCTTTAATTCCCAAGCCTACTTGGTCCAATTAAAAGCGACGCATCTACGTCTCCCAACTCCCGTCATATCCAAGCCATGGCCCTACCACTCTTAAACCTACCAAGTACCAACCTAGTATCACTCCTTAGCTTCAAAAGACTTCCTAGTCTGACCTTCAACCCCTTAGGTCTCTAACCTACTTAATCCGAGCCGAGTCCAAACCTCGCCACCTACGAGGTCCACCCTTGAACTCCATGGATCTCAAACCTTTCTTCCCCACGAGTCCAAACCTCAAACATGCTCGAACGCATAGGATCTTCCGTATACCGTGACATGTCATAAAGATATCAAAACCCGTCCGGTCAAAACTCGTGCGCTTAACACCTTTGGGTCCCATCCCTAGCCTACCTTCACAATCGCCGAACGAGTTTGGTCACGCGCAATGACCTCTAAGACAAACTTCGGTCCTAAGCATACCCAATCCAACTTAGGCACCTATTGTACTCGAGCAAAGTCTTAGACACTTAATCCCTTTACCTAAAGCGCCAACGTGGTCACATATCCAGACCATCTCCCGCACATGGTTCGTACCTAGCACACCTTTGGACCCAAACCCGCCATGTCCGCCTTACACCCTTAACTGGTCCCAATCCGTTGCTCCTTGGCCGACCTCAAGCCTGCTTGGTCCTAACCCATAACGCAGTTTCTCTAGGACAAAAGACTTACCCGCTTGAAAGCCTTATGTCCCAATGCTACCCTGCCTAGCCTTCGATCTCCTAGATCTCACGCCTACCATTCCATTAGGCCCCGGTCTCCTTAACACATGTCTGAGTCTTACCCTAGCTAAACCCTAGCACTCTAGCCTAGGTCTAACCTATCGAGCCTATCCAGCCATGAGGTATCAAGCTCACCTGCCCCAAACCGCAACACTCTTAGACCTCAAAGTTGCTCGGTCTAAACCAAGACAAACCTTCAAATGCTTTCGGTCCCCAAACCCTAGCCTTAAGCCTAAGTGGTCACATTCTCTCCAAACCCTAGCCTCAAGCCTAGGTAGTCACCTTCTATTCAAAGCCTAGCCTTAAACCTAGGTAATCGCAATCCCTTTAAACCCTAGTCCCAAACCTAGGTAATCGCCTTCTCTCCAAACCCTAGCCTCAAGCCTAGGTAGTCACCTTTTATCCGAAGCCTAGCCTTAAACCTAGGTAATCACATTCTCTCAACCTAGCCTCAAGCCTAGGTTGCCACATCCTCTACAAACCCTAGCCTCTAGCCTAGGAAGTCACATGCGCTCCGAACCCTAGCCTCGAGCCTAGGTAGTCACATTCCCTCCAAACCCTAGCCTCAAGCCTAGGTAGTCGCATTCTTTCCAAACCCTAGCCCCAAGTCTAGGTAATTACATCCTTCCAAACCCTAGCTTAGAGCCTAGGTATTTACACCCTTCCTAAACCCTAGCCTTGATCCTAGGTAGTCACGTATCCTCTCTAAACCCTAGACTCAAGCCTAGGTAGTCATATCATTCTCTCTGAACCCTAGCCTCAAGCCTAGGTAATTACATCCTTTCAAACCCTAGCCTAAATCCTAGGAAGTTACATCCTTCTTAAACCCTAGCCTTGATCCTAGCCTTAAACCCTAGCCGTGACATCTTTGGCATCCCTATCTCAAGATTAGGAGACCACCATCTTCCTTATTCCTTTCCTTAAAAGAGCCTTAGGTCCTACCTCTAGGCAACCAAGAAAAATGTCCCTTACCTAACACCTTGGTCTCAATGGCTCGTAGCCTCATCCCCTCCTAAATTAGGATAAGCGGAACCCAGATCATGTTTCCCATATTAGCAACTCCCCGAGAGTCCATCTCCTTCGCGTCTCCCTAAAGGTCATTTGCCCTTGTGACTCATCAAAGAGTCCCTTGTGACTCCCCGAGAGTCTATCACCTTTGTGACTCCCCGAGAGTCCGTCACCCTTGGGACTCCCCGAGAGTCTATCACCTTTGTGACTCCCCGAGAGTTCATCCCGTTTGCGACTTCATAACAATCCATCATCTTTGCCTCCACATGCAAAATTTCAGTTTTACCCCTAGTACATTCCCCTTTGATTCATTTTAGGTGCCCTTAGCGCTGTTTTGACTGATATTCGATACCTTTGGGTACGGAAAGCCCCTTAAAATTTCCATTCTTCACCGAATATTTGCTTAGGATTCGTATGGTTGTAGAGACTTTGGCGCCTCTATGACATACCATCCTAGATCAATCGTAATTGGCAGAAGCCTCGGCGTTTCTGTTTGCGAGCGATCTAGCATCTATTTTAGGATTCGTAAGGTTGTAGAGACTTCGGCGCCTCTATGACATACCATCCTAGATCAATCGTAATTGGAAGAAGCCTCGGCGTTTCTGTTTGTGAGCGATCCAGCATCTATTTTAGGATTCGTAAGGTTGTAGAGACTTCGGCGCCTCTATGACATACCATCCTAGATCAATCGTAATTGGTAGAAGCCTCGGCGTTTCTGTTTGTGAAAGATCCAGCATCTATTATTAGGATTTGCATGATCGTAGAGACTTCGGCGCCTCTATGACATACGCATCCTAGATTGATCGCGATTGGCAGAAGCCTCGGCGTTTTCTGTTCGCGAGAGATCCGACATCTATTACTTTAGCGCAATCAGCAGGAACCCTGGCGATCCTGATTTCGTTTACCATTCCATCTTGGGATTATTTAGACAACGTAGTCTTTAGTTTTCCCAAATAACTACATTGCTTACGAATGTTCGTTCTTCGTACAAGATAGTATCCATAGGTTTATTATCCGCAGTAGAAGTTCGATGTCTCGTCTTTCCCCAATATCTCTGAACTACGACCGGCTTGATTCCTCGGAGGATACGTAGGAAACCTGAAAAGGTCCAGCCACCCGACCGACGCGGTAATCTCTCATCCCCGGCAGGTGCATTTTCCCCAGCAGAAGACGTTGTTCCCCATCAGAGGACAGTCCTTCCCAATTTCCCCATCAGATTTGAACTACGTTTGGCTTGATTCCCCCGTGGATACGTAGGTCGCCTGCCAAGGTTCAGCCGTTCCCCTACCTTTCATCTGTTTTGAAACTCATGTTCCAGACGGATCCTTCTTTTATCGTCGACCCCACATTGCCTTGCAAGAAGTGTCGCCGAGGGGCTACTGTTAGTACCCGACATGAAAATGAGTTTATTAGGAGTTTCCCAAAAATACAAGGACTTTATAGGAATTAGAAACCTTGCAAAGACTTGTCCCGGATTCCCAAAATATCTCATTTATGACAAAATCTATCAAATTAGGTAGTAAATGGTTTCCTTAAAACCATGCAGAAACCCTAACTTAAGAATCAAGTCAGCCGGCAGCCTTGGCCACGCGGCCAACATTGCTCTGCGTTGATCTTGGCCACGCGGCCACTCTTGTAACCGGCTTCAACCATGGCCAGGCGGCCAACTTTGCGCCGGATGATCTGGACCATCAGATCTTCCCCTCAGTTTACTATATAAACCAATCCCAGGCTATTGGTTTAAGGGTCCGATTTTGAGAGCTTTAAGTCCGAATTTTAGAGTTCTTAAACACTATTTTTCTCTCTAATTAGCATCCAAACACCCAAGAAGATCCAAGGTTTATTTCTTGCCAACATAGGTAAGTTTTCTAACTTTTTCTTCGTGTTCTTGCATTATTTTTAATGTAGATCTTTTATATTCATGTTCGTACATGTTTATTCATAGTTTCTTCATATTCTTTGCATGCTCATTCATATGTTCATAATATGTTCTTCGCATGTTCTTCGTGTTCATAGATTAAAACCTTATTTATGCCATATTTAGGGTTGCGATCTTCATAATTACATGTTATTTCATAGCCGATGATGATCTAGGGTTCATCAACCCGAGGATGATCTAGGAACTACTTCTAAACCCTAATCTTTAGGTAATTCCCCTCTCATTATGCATGATCCTGATTCTTCTGCCTATTCTAATTCTCTGCGAACTACGCTGACCTGAGCTTCTCGCATTGAGAGGACCGTAGGCAATCTTCGGATCCGGTCTAAATCACTAACACACTACTAACACATTCATCATGATAGAAAGACCGATCGATTCGGGCAATAGGAGTGATAACGTTCAATAATCTTCTCTTGTTGTAATTTGACCCCCGAACCCACTAAAAATGCTTTTTTTAATGTTTTGGCTTTAATTAAAACGGCGTGGCGACTCTCATAATTTTAATGTCGTTAAGAATATTCCCTTTGTAAATAAAAATAATCACAAGATACTTCCCATGCGTCGCTTCATCGGAAAGGGGTATTCACAACAAGATTAAACCTTTAGGGACAAAAAAATGACATAAAGATTGAATCTTTATGACCCAAATGTGGTTTTAGGCTAAATCAAGGTTGGGATGATAAAGATTGGAACTTTATAACCCAACATGATCATCATGGCCAAATACAACATAAAGATACAAGCTTTCACCATAAAATGGATCATCAAGCTATTTAAAGACAAGAAATTAACAAATCATGATCTTCTTTAGGTTTTATCCCTTTTCACATACTCTGATGTGAGGGCACCTTGAATCATTTCATGATTTGGTTACAAGGTATATAACAAGAATATAAGGTGCTTGAAAGGACAAGACTTGCAATATAAAGATGCTTGACAAGGGCAAGACTTGCAAATATAAAGGTGCTTGACAAGAGCAAGGCTTGAAATGCAAGTAAATAAACAACATAAACAAGAACAAAAGAGCTTAAGATGGAGAGAAGATGGGGAGAAAGAGGCTTCACCTATGGTGGTTATGGCCTATCTTCCTCTCTTTTCACTCAAGTGTTTGGTGGTGTTTCACTCAGACTGTATTTCTGCAGAGTTTCACCTACAAAACTATATTCCCCCTGAAATGATCAGCAAGGGTCTCAATTTATAGGGACTGAAGGTGCCTAAACCAGCCATACGGCTAGGCCCTTCCCGCGTCCAAACCATATGTACGGCTCAGCCTGGCGAGCTTTTGGATTTTTCCAAGTTTAATTCCAGAGCAGTCCTAGAATTTTCAGTTTATCCTAGTGAGGTCCCAGCCCATCAGTTTATCCCTGAGTGGTGCTAAGAGTTCCTCTAAGGTTGGTCAATTTCAGATTGGGGTACTTACACTAGGGCACCAACACCAACACCCTTGCTCGTTCTTCTACCGAGGCGGAATTTCGTGCCGTTGCTGATATCGCTGCTGAGATTTAATGGCTTAAAAACCTTCTATCTGAATTGCGTTTTTTCCTTCATCATCCTCCAGTCATCTATTGTGACAACCTCGGAGCTACTCACTACTCTGCAAATCCAGTTTTTCACTCTCAAATGAAGCACATTGCTCTCTCTTTTCATTTTGTCCGGGAATAAGTTCAACTCGGTCATGTTTGGGTTCAACATATCTCTAGAGGTGATCAACTAGCTGATGGTGTGACAAAACCGCTTCCCCGTGCTCGGTTTCATTTGCTCATGTCCAAGATTGGCCTTATCCACGGAACATCCATCTTGAGGGGCCTGATAAACATAAAATGGATAGTCAAAAACATCTGTGTCTCCTCAAATCTCTTTGAGATCATGTTCATCCAAAACTTTGTAAATACCTAGGCAATTTAATACTTTGTATAGTTTATCTCTTACATTGTTTTCATCTCCTGTACACACGATATATACTCAACTCTTATGATTAATAAAATTCACTTTTCCTCATTCCTTTAATATGTCCCTTCGAGTATCGACGGGCTACAGACTAGTTGCGAGTGCAAGAGAGACTGATTTTTCCCTCTATAATGTATGGTTTCAGTAGATCAGGGACCATGTAGATGTAAATTTTATTTTCTTTCAAAAGATAACCTTTCTCTCTCACACACACACACACACTCACATACACACAAACTTATGAAACAAAGTGATTCACATCTTGTGATCAGAAACCACATTTAGATGCAACATTTGCTGTTGATGGTGTATGTCAATTATTGCAATAACTATTTACCAGCAACCAGAACAGCCCGTAAAGTGGTTTTTAAAGCTTAATCAGTGGTTTCAAGTTCAAGCGTGTGAATATTGTGGTGTAAAAAAATGTGAATATTGTGGCGTGAAAACTTGATGGTAACCTTTACCGCCTGTCCTTTCCTATCCGACTTCAATTCAGATTCTTCCTTACTCAGTAAGTGACCGAAGGTGACCGAGTAGTGAGAAATTGACAATACTCGGTATTTTATTGAGCAGCCTACTCGTTATGTATGCCCACTTATATCTCAGTTTTAAATGTATAGGATTGAATAGATTTGATTAATTCATCACCTAAGTTTAATTTCACGATCTTTAGACCGATATGTAAGAAGTATTTATACTTCATTTTTTAGGTAGTCCATTTGAATAGAATAGGTTTACAAATAGGGAAAGGATATCAAGATTCAAGAAAATCAATTTTAATTGAAGCCATGTGCCTACGCGCCCCTTGCATCTGCGCCCATGCGCCTTGTAGCACGCGCATAGTCATGCACCCAATTGGCTCACGCGCTTCATTGATAATGTTTCAACACTTAGAGATTTATTGAAGACATGAAGACTTGAAGAAATTCAAACTACGCCAAAGATCCAACGGTGGACAAATAACACGTATGCACCTTGATTTGAGGACACCTGTCCATAACGGTCATATTTATGTTATGTGTTTAACGGCTATAAACGGACAAGTATTCCACTCAATGAGGTCCAACACATCTGTCCCTGATCTTATCCACAAGGGATTTGCAACGGCTAGTTTTTAGAGCTCACCTATAAATACCCCATAACTTCAAACGTTTGAAGTTGCTAAGTTGCTCCGAATTTCTCTCTCAAGTATTTGTTGAAGATTTGAAGATTGCTCATTGATTTCCCAGAATTCTCAAGAACACCTTCATACCTTCATACTTAGCCCAGATCCTCAAGCAAAAACACTTTAGTTTTCTTGTGCTCTCAATCTCATAGATCTAAAGAGCCTTGATACTAAAAACAAACACGCACCTCTTTAAGTTTGATCACTTAGATCTTTCTTTAAGAGATACACCAGTTTTGTCTAGGATTTGTTCTTTCATAGATAATAGATCTTGAGTGTGTATTGAGCTCAAAAGTTGTAATTTGAAATACTCACTCATATTATAAGATCTCCATTAGAAATCCAAGACTAACCATCTTGGTAGAGGATGTAGATCATTTCCCGATCGAACCTCTCCAAATAGTGCGTACTTACTTATTGTCATTTACTTTCAAGTTTATATCTTATCTCACTATTTACTTGTTTAATCATTGTAGATTGATTGGATTGAATTGTGTTGTGTTTGTTTCACATTTTCCTTAGTTTCATCTTTCACTCACTTTGAGTCAAAATACTTAGAGTGCGTGTGCGCCCCCTGAGGTACCTTTCTGACTCGTTCTTTTATGCCATATTTGTCCTTTATTTAGAACTGCATAGACAGAAATGCTGCTTTTCCACAGGTGTGGGTTTATGAGCTCTTCCATATTGCTCCTTTTGGTGTGCAAGGGATGAAAGAGGTCCCAGTAATGAGGTTCTGGGCGAATAGGAACCGGATGGAGGGCCGTGGCAAGGCCAGGAAGACGCCCAACTTGGAGACCTTTGCTGCGAGGTTGCAGTGCACCACATAAGGATTTCCAGTTCTCCCCTTGGTCTGATAGGGTGCTATAAGGAGTAGGTTTTTCTTAGGAGTTTACTACATCTCGGTGCTTTTTAGTGGGTTTTATTGGGGATGTCATGTATCTTGGCGAGAGGGTCTATATGCAGCACAGTGTGCGCCCTATATTATGGGCTCCGGGTGAGCCACCTCGGAACATGCTGTATCCTGCTAGGCTCCGAGCGAGCGGCGATTATTTTGTGAGGGCTCCGGCTAGTCGGTACCAGAGTGGCGGTGACTATGCTTGGTATATTGAGCATGTGCTGGTTAGTCCACAGGTGGCGGCTAGGAGACATGCAGGTGGCTACCCAGCCAGTTCTAGTAGGGGGGCTAGACATGCCATCGATATGCCATGGTTTCCAGATACCGTTAGGGTGCAGCGGGGTGGCGTTGATGTTGATTTTGACCTTACTCCAACCGAGGCTGATGAGGTTACTGGGGCCCAGCTTCCTCCTCTTGGAGCTACAGTATGACACCCTTTGCTTTCATTTCTGTCTTGCACACACACACTTCAGACTTGTCATCTTTGATTGTAGTCATCTATCCCAGGTGACTCGGGAGGCTTATATTCGCTCTGTTCACCGAGGCAACACCTTTAAGCGTTTATTTTGGAGCTTAGCTGCTGCTTGTACCTGACGTCAGGAGGATGTGATAGTGCCGCATCGCGGAGAGAGAATGCCTACGGAGGCCACTTCCTCGTCCCATTCCTGTCAGAGGTCTGTCAGAGGTAGAGGCTCAGGAGCCGGTGGATCCCACTATGTGCAGCAGCGGGGCCTTGGAGATGATGATGCTAGTAGTGATGAGGAGGAGGAGATGGAGATCGTGGAGAGTTCGGACTAGATGTAGTCCTTTATTTCCTGCATTTGTCAGAGAGAGAGAGAGAGAGAGAGAAAACAAACAAATAATCTATATACACTATTTTATTTGTTTTCTATGTAAATACTCCCTCCGTTCCTTATTATTTGTCACTTTAGCCACAATTACACAAACCAAGAAAACATTTAGTATCTCTCTATTTTCCATAGTTGCCCTTTCTCTCACATCTTTAATTATAGTTACCATCTTATTAAAAACAAATGGAATATGAAAAGTTCTCTTTAAAGACAAAGGGTAATTAGGTCCAACTAAAATATAACTACCAAAAGTGACAAATATTTAGGAACAAATTTAGATCTCTAAAAAGACAAATAATAAGGAACGGAGGGAGTATTTAATTAGTATTTTATTTACATGTCTTTACATTTGATACAATGCATGAGCCTTAGGGGTAAAACGAGGATTACACACATTGTCTGGGTATTACCACCTTCTTTGCTAGACCTCTTTTGTGACTCGGAACCTTTGAAATATCTGAAATGGGTCCATTCCGGCGTTTGGTGGATGTGGGCCCGCAATCTGCTGGTGACGGATGAAGTGGCCGCGTGGCCAGTTATCTGGAAAGACTGGCCGCGTGGACAGTCCCTACCCTGACACATTTTTTGTCTAATTTTTCCTTGTATGATCAGGAATCGAACTCCCTACCCTATTTAACAGCATCCTGCGCAGATAGACGGGATAGACAGCAGTTTTCTTTATTTTTGCTCTAGATTTCGACCTTTTTGCACTCTTCCGATGGAGAGACATCCCATGATTTCTGGAGAGAAGCAAAGCTACTTTGTCAAAAGCTTTAAATATATGGATCCGGAAGCTTTCTAAGTCTGCTCGAGCGTCTTTTGATAGGAGATTCGGTATCAAATGTCTTTGGTCGCTGTTCAGAATTAAGACAGATGAGAACATGATTCATGACGCTGCCAAGTTCTGGGATGAGGATAACCATGTCTTCAACTTTTCTTATAATGAAATCACCCCCACGTATGAGGACTTTGTGGCTCTGTGCGGCGGGAGAGTAACAGACAAAGTAGCTATGCCACAGTATTAAGTACCTCCGGTGACACGGGTTTCCCAACTGCTCAAGATCTCTGTTGAAGAAGCTAGAGGTTTATACTTGGGGAACGATGTTGATATATGCAAGCTTCTTATTAGTTCATCAATAGTGTGGCAGATTCTGACACAGCTCTGGATTGTCTAGCTCTTTGTCTCTTTGCTTTGGTTCTGTTTCCTCCTTATGTAGGGGTAGCCACGATGGGTTGTATTGACACGGTAGACCAGGCTCGGGCCAAACGCAGTATTATCCCTGTCTTGCTTGGGAAACTTTACATGGTATTGGCGAGTTGCCTTCTTTCTCTCGCAAGATGTCTTGAGATAGTACTCGGTTATTGAACTTGTGGTTGCAGGAGAGGCTTAGAGTATTGGAGGAGCCTGTTGGTCAGGTGCCGCCTTGGGCTTGTCAGAGTAGCCAGATAGTGGAACCATTTATAGGGATGACTCAGTCTGCATGGGTATCATATCTGACACAGATGGGCAAAGCTCAGATCAAGTGGGTGGTACCTCATTGGGAGGTTACTAGAGCACGGTGGGCCCAGGGTGAGCTATGCATGATTCGTGTCCCTACTTTTCATGAGACTACTTACTACTATGTTGTCCGATATTGCCGACAGGCGGGATGCCCCAGGTTATACCTTCTTTGTGGGATCAGACTTGCAGCAAGGTTAGTGTCAGGATGCTTCCTATAAATGCTGGATTCGCAATACTCTTGGAGAAGTGTTGGTCTTATGCTCATATACCCGATGTTTTCTGTATACAGTGGATCCACGACATACTTCTATCTCGAGAATACTTGGACTGGTACCAGATGACTTTGGGAGGAATTAAAGAGACTCTGAGATGACTGAGACGTAGGGTGGTGATCCCTTATATTTTGAGTAGGCGCTTGAGGAGGGAAGAGACTCTACAACATGAATTGGAGGCCGAGTTGGCTTAACTAGAACCTCTTAGTGGGAAAAGAAATGAGAAGGCCCTAAGAGGGTGACCCAGTTTATGAAGTCTTTATTTATGGATCCTACTAGACAAGCTAGACGCGGACGACGAGATAAGAAGCCGAAGAAAGAAGAGGAGGAGTGACTCCGAGTATCCAACCACAATCATTGCAGACATATAGTTTAGTTTTAGTTTGTTTTGTAGTTTATTTGAATTTCATAGCAGGTTATGTAGTCTCAGGTTCTTTCGAGCTTTGACTCATCAAATAAATGTTAACGTGTAGTGACTTGTGGAAATAAAGATTTTGCTTTCAGTTATACACAGATGTTTGCTTTATTATATTTGCTCAAACCAGATTTAGATTTTTATTTATTTTTGAGACCGCACCTTTGAAGGCTGCCTACGTTCCCCTTTTACAAGTAGGGCTAAGGGGCTCAGGTCACCGTAGTTCATTTCTGATTGTAGAAAGGGAAGATAGAAGAGGGGAAATTAAGGGAACACAATTTTTTATTTTATTTTTTTTGAAGGTCGTTGTAGAAGACCGTTGAGGGAGTGCCGCTTGCAGGAGGGCGTTGATGGACAGTTCCATTTGCAGGAGAGGACCGTAGTGGTCAGTCGTAGTAGCGGCGGAGCTTGTAAATATTGACTGGGAGAAGGCAATTGTCATCCATGTATACCCATTCTTCATTCTGTTTGACTAAGCGACTCGTCTCGATAAGCTGTCGGATCTTATCTTTCAAAACTTGGAAATCGTCAATTATATGTCCCTTACTTTGATGATAGGAACACCTTCTGTTTGGCTCGCAGGTTGGTAACATTGCCGTCTTTGGAGTAGTATCTGCTTCTTTCATTGGTTGTAGTTTATCGAGCTTCACCAGGCTTTTGAATATGAAATCCAGGGGTAAGTCCGAGCTTGTGTAGTGTCGGAAAGGGATGGGGCTTTGATTTGGTTGCAAATCTATGATTCGAACCTCCCATGTGGTGGTTGTAAAGATGGGGTATTCCCTATGTAATTCTTCATTTGAGACATGGCTAACTCGCACTTCTGATTCCAAACTTTGTGTGGACAATTCTGTTGTTCCCTAAGGATGGGGCTTCATGTCGTTGTGAGGCGACTGATGTAGTGCAGTAGGCCTACGAGCTTGGTCCTTTCATACTCATGGCGAGAGGGTGACATCAATATTAGCTCTCTGATCTTGTCGGGGTTAGCCTCGAACTTCTGTACCAATTTATAACCTAAAGCCTTTGTCTGAACTGTACCAAATCTATACTTGGTTGAGTCGAGGAGAATTTTCTGCCTTCTCAAAACGTTGAAGAGCTTCCTCAAATCCTCAATATGTCGGCCGTAAGATCTCTTGGAGTGTATCACCAGGTCATCTCGGTAGACGTCTGAATCTGTCGATGCTGTTTTTGGAACGTGGTAAGAGACACTAATGCCTTTCCATTCTAGGAGTCGATTTGCGTGACAATAAGAACCCCATGGAGTGTTAAAGAACAACTTCTCATTTGTCTGTACCGCAGCGGGTATCCTATTTCTTTTGGGGAAAGCTTCGAGGAATAATCGCACCTCTCTGTATTCAGTAGCTTCTAGCAGTGAGTCTATGTCAAAGGACAGAAATTCGTGTTTAGGGGCCATCTCATTGAGGCTCATGATGTCTATGTGGACTGTCACCTTTCTTTCGTACTTCTTTGCGGAGATGATGCTTAGTAACCATTTCGGTCAATGTGCAGATGTAATGAAGTCTCTTTGTAGCAGTTTCTCTATCTCGATCCCATGCGTGGTGACCATTCTGGCTTGGCAGGTTGTAGTCTCTGTCTGAATGACCCCATGTCTGGCGTTGTCATTTGTTCCTATTCTTTGTCTGGCGTGTCATCAGAGGACCATGCAAGGATGTCATGATACTCTCTGAGCAGCTTAATCAGCGTTTCCCGCTCTTCGCCTTGAAAGAAGCTCCCAATCTGTGTCCACTTCGGCTTGTCTTGTCTTCCCAGATTCACACATGTTAACACCTCATTGGCAGCTTGGGCCCGACTTTCCCTTTGATTGATAACCTTCTCTGAGATTCCTCGGATGTACTTTTCATTTAATTCGTCTATGTCTGCCTCTTTTAATGAATCATTATTAACTATTTGTATATCATTAGGTTGATTAGTTAATTTATCATTTATAAGAGTGGCTATAGTGGGATACTCGAAAAGGTCGAGGTTTTCATTAAGCGCACGAGGAAAAATAGTGTTTGCAATTACATTGTAGTCTTTTGACTTGAGGTCATTAGACTTAGACGGAGACACAAACTCATAACTGAGAAAGGTGGGCCTAGACGACCTAATGGGGAATGACTCTTTGGGAGACTTAGGGAATGGACTGACAAGCCCCATATTCTCGATAGCAGTAGTTACAGGTTCGCTTTCAATAACAGCCATGACGTCATCTTTTAGGCTCAAGTGTCGGAACAAATCTTGGCCATCCCATGCTTCTGACTTCTCAGTTTATCCGACCAGGGGTTCATCAAGTGACACGAATTCTGTATCATAAGTCAGGTCTTTGTTCACTTTGATGACATACTCATTCTGAATAGTAGTAATTCTGCCAGTAGTATTTCGAGGCTCCATGTACCTTAGCTCTAGGCTGGCTCGGTCGAACTCGACATCTCTGAAAATTTTGAAATCTTTCTGTAGTTTCCCATCGTGGTCGAACCATAGCTCTGCGAACTCAAAGTTTGAGTGCTCCTCGCCTTCTTTAACGTAGTAACTGTTGAGGGAGAGGCGGTAAGGTTTCATGTCTGGCTTCTTGTAAGGGAGTTGCTTTTTCTTGAGTAACTCAATCCGTTTTGTTCTACCTCGTCTGCAGGGGTAAGCACGTAGCCTAGCCCAAACAGGCCTCTGTGGTCTACCTCTTCGGTCAAGTGTGTGGGTGCTTGTAAATTCATTCCTAGCCCCAGCCCCGGTATGAAGCCCATGTTTTGAAGTATCTTGTAAACAGGTAGCACTTTGTCGGAGGTTCTGGTGAGATCGTCATCACATATCTGGGCTTGTGCTATTATTTCGAACCCACTGAAGAGTCTGCGGTCTTCATCATGCTGAATTTATAGCATGGATATCCCTTTCGTGTCAGTGCCTTGGGCCGTTACCAGATCACTGTAGATAACCATTACCTCGTTCTTTAACTGAAATTTGACACATTGATGCAAGGAGGATGGAACAGCATTAGATTTGTGGGGCCAAGGGCGTCCCAGCAAGATGGTGAAGGTAGACGGTATGTCAATCACATGGAAATCCGTAGATAGGGTTTGAGTTCCCACGGATATGGGCAGAGTCACGACCCCTAACACTGATCTGCATGTAGAATCATAAGCCTTAATTGTCTGCTTTGAGGGTCTTAGGCTAGTCGGGTCCACACCCACTACGTCCATCATTCATGAAGGCAGTACGTTGATGGCGGATCCATTGTCAACAAAAGCTCTGGGGATCTTCTTCCCGCTTATTTCGATTGTGATGTGCAGAGGTTCATTGTGATCGATGCCAAATTTTGGGTACGTCGAGCTCTGAGAAAGTGATTTATGTTCCCAAAATGGATGTTGCCGATCATCTGCGTGACGTTCTCGGGAGTAGTATCTGATGGGACCATAGTGGCGGCCAAGTTCTTCTCCAGCATTTGGTGGTGGGCCAGAGATGAGGTGAGTAGAGACCAGAGAGAGATGTGAGCTTGAGTTTGCTTAAGTTGCGTGAGGATGGGATCCTCCTTCTCAGGGTCTGTTTGCTCTGACTCTTTATTGAAGATTTTCTTAGAACCTTTGGGGTCTGACTGACAGATCTTTCCGGACCTTGTAAGTAGGTTGATCTCTGCTCGTGTGTCATATGGAGACTGTTGAATTTTCATGGATTCTGCTAATATTTCGGCTAGAGATAATGGTGGAGATTTAAGTAGACCGGAGTCGTATTCTCCTAAAAGAGAAGCTTCTAGAGACACTTCTTCTAAAGACAACATATAACAAGAAGAATTACTATCATTAATGAATTTTGAGGTACAAACTATCTCATTGTCACTAGGTGACTCAGAGTCTGCCACAATAGGTTCGGCCAGATCAACGATGTTTGTTGTTACACTTCCTATGTCTAGGGCGAGTCGAGGATCTTCGAGAGAACCATCATGAATGAGCTTCAAGATGTCTTTCTTCAAGGCGAAGCATTCTCTTGTTCTGTGACCAGTGGCTTGGTGGTAGTGGTAGTACTTCCATACATTGTTTCCCATATGTGCAGAGTAACCCTTGAGTTGCCTGAGCAGTCTTTTGTTCACAAGGTCGCGGAGAAACTTCTTCATGGATATTTTCAATTTCTCGATGGAGTCTTCAAAACTTCAAATACTCGGCCAGTAGGCATGCCGAATTCATCAAAATGTTCTTTTTCATGCGGGAAGTTGCTTGTAACTGCTTGGACATCAAAGGCGGTGGTGTTCTGAACCATACTCACTTGACCAGTAATACCGGCTTCATGTCTTACCCCAACATCAACCATTTCTCGCAGATCGGGAAAGTAGCCATTACCAATCGCCACCCTAAGCTCGGGCAACAAGCATTTGTATAAGATTTGCTTTTGTTCCTTCTCCTTAGGGGGGTATTGTACATCTACTAGCTTGTGATTCCATCTCTTATAGAAGTCATAGATAGGCTCGCCGGGCCTCTGCATAGTGTTCTCTAAATCAGTACGGTTGACATTGTTGGTCCCAAAGACACAACAAGGGTATATGAAAGGAGGCTAGAGGGGGGGGGGTGAATAGCCTACTAAAAATTCAACCCTTTTTCAAAATTCAACCAAGTGCTTACAATCTTGAGTTTTGCGGTCAAGTAATAAACCGTACGGTCAAGATGTAATATGCACAGCGGAAGTTTTCGATAGAAATAAGGTAAGGTTGTTTTGATGAAAATCTCTAAGTAGATTCTTTCTCACGGTCAGATAGATCCGGTCAAGAAAGATGCGGTCAAGGATTTGCGGTCAGTGATTTGCGGTCAGATGGTTGAGAGATTGAAAGTTGTTGTCTTAGAAGTTTTGGCAAAAGATAAGTTAGTCAGATTTTAACTTAGGCAATGTGGAGAACAAACAAACACAATTCACAATACGTTTGAATATCTGAAAGATCAAACACTAAACGACAAACAAAATTAATATGAACAATAAAGAACAAGATGAACAATACTTGAAAGTAAATTTGCAGAAAGTAAAATGACACAAGTATTTGGAAAGGTTCGATCTGTTAAAAGATCTACGTCCTTTACCAAGATGGTCAGTCTTGGATTTTGAATGGAGGTATATATTGATTCTTGAGTGTACAGATTACAGAGATGAAGCTTTGAATCAACACCTACTTTCTATGAAGAATAAATCCTAGACTTAGACCAGTGTATCCCTTTTGATGCAATCTATGTGATTGATCAATTGGGGTGAGTGTGTGTGTAAGAATCAGAAGCTCTTTGAAATCTAAGTGATTGTAGAGCCTAATGAATCTTAAGTGTTACAAGGCTTGAGATGACTTGTTTGTTGCTGGAGATCTTTGAAGGTTTGAAGGTGAGTTCTTTGAAGATTCAAAGGATTCTGGAAATCTTGAATATGATCTTCAATCACCAAGTATTTTAACAGCAATTTCTCTCTTAGAATCTCAGCACGCTTCAATGAAGAACTTAAGGGCTATTTATAGCCTTGAATGAGAAAATAGCTATTGGATTTACTTGGGCTCCAAGTTGAAGGACAATGAGCTATTGAATTCTGATTGGAGCTCAATCTGAGTTTGTCCCTTTTTGCAGATAAGAGGTGGTCCCACTTAGATAAATTCAAATTTGAATTACTTGGGATCCAAGTTCTGCAACGTTCTAAACTAACCATAGTTTGACCATGGTTAAGTTTGAACAGACTTGGGTTTCTTGGACAACTTCTTCATTTGCGGTCAAGGCCTCACGGTCGAGTGGCTTGCGGTCGAGGGGTCAAATGTGACCTGTCAAGGTATGCCACAAAGCTCACGGTCACTGACTTCCGGTCAAGTGATTCACGGTCAGTTGGTCTTCCACGGTCAGGTGGTCTACCACGGTCAAGTGAATTCACGGTCAAGGTCTTGACCACTAAAATTCCAGACTTAGAAAATATTCAGCCTATCAATCTAAAGCCTATACTATCAAAGTGGACTATTCTAAAAATGAAGTTTAACACTTCTTACAATATATCCTAAAGTCCATAAAAGATAAAATTAGGTTATGGGATCAATCAAATCTAGGTAATAGGAGTGGCTTATAATAAGCATACCCAACAGACATGCCAATCGAGGTTTGACTGATATTTCTCACAGAAAGTGGTGGTGATTTGATCCCATGTCTCTTTTTCGGAGGGATCCAAACTCAAGAACCAACGGAGAGCAATTTCGTCCAAAGTGGTGTGGAAGACTCGGGCCATCTGTTCGTTGGTGCAGTCTCGAGCTCTCATAGCTAGCACATAACTGTCAAGGTGGGTCTTGGGGAAAGTAGTGCCATGGAAAGTGGAGACCTTTGGCATCTTGAAGTCCCTAGGGAGAGCACCCACATTGCTTGGGTTGATGGTTTTGACTATCGGAGGGGCTTGCTTGCTGACTGTGTCAGAGAGCTTGCGGATCTGTTCTTACATAGCGACCACTAGAGGGTGATAGGAGAAATCAGAGCTATCGTAGACTTGAGCAGCGGGAGGAGTAGCGGAGATAGCGGGCATGGCGGCACCGATGCTTAGTGGCAATGATGGCGGAGGCAACTTGGTAGAGGACAAGTAGCTACCCATTAATTCTGGTGACGGCTCATACGGACCCTTGCTCGAGGTTTCTTTAGTACCATAAACTGGAGGAGGGAGCCTTTGGTAGTTGGGCACCTTGAGAGGGATAGCATCCTCGTTAGAGGGGTAAGTAACAGGCACTTCTTCATCTTGGACGAAGATCACTTCTTCTTTGTGGTAGCTAGTTTCCACACCTTTCTTCTTTATTTCAATAAGAAGGTGGTCCTTGAGCTCTTGGTTAACTCTTTCTAGAGCTTTGCTTCGATCCTCGAGCTTGGAGATTTGCAGCATGAGATTAGCGAAGAAGGAATGGGGATGTTGCGGAATATCGGAGGGCTTGATGCTGGCAGCGACCTCGGGATCGGTAAAAGCAGCGGAGACTTGCGGAGCAGAAACGTTAGGAGTAGAAGGCTCAGATGATGATGGAGACATTGTTGAAGCAGATACTAAAAACTGAGGTTGCGGAGGGCTCGGACGTTTTAGTCGACCACCGGAACGGACCCAAATTTGCTTCTCTGTAGAGGTATGGTAGGTGAAGTTTAGGATGGGTAAAGGCACATGCAATGTATTTTGTTATTTACAAAACAGTATATTATTTACATCCTAATTGGTTGGAAACTATCTACAAAATATGGATCAATGGAGGTCATCACTACGTCTATAGACCCCTCATTTTTCACCTGCATTGCACACCCCAAACGGAAAATTTGGGCGAGGGTCCTATAGGGCAAGCGTCTTCCACCGACCTAACGGATCCTAACGACTAACCCTTGTTTAAAGGCATTTAACATATCGTTGATGTTACTTCCGTTAAGTTTTTAACGAGTTGAGATCCTTGTACAAAGTATCACTCGGCTCACAATATGCACACCCTTGTAAGGATTAGTTTTCTTATGCTTTTTTCTCTCGAAGGATCTCGACTTATTAATGACTTAACGGATGACGGCATGAACGACACGTTAATTGTCTATAAAGAAAAGCTAGTCAAACCAACCGGTCGACTTTGGAGTGTCCTAGACTCTGTGAGAGTGCATGGTTTTAGACACGGACAAGGCTAAACCTCAACCGCTTGCAAGCGTACACGGTGAGTTAGATAAACCGGGTGCCACGAAGACAGAGACGACAGGATCACCTAAGCTGTGTACTTAGCGGATTATCCGGAGTAAGGTGTGCAGTGTGACACGGACTAGTGGTAGTGTGCGGAAAACAACTAGTTATTTTTAGGGAGAAAACAGAGAGTTTTTGTTGTTTTTACATGTATGGAATGCAAGAGAGTTAAGACAGTACAATAGAAAGAACAGTTAAGATGTTAACGCACTA
>JAOWBW010000245.1:1477462-1479962 GCA_026119855.1 Campanula takesimana | reverse complement strand
TTGCAGACCTTTCTTTCATTGCCAGATGCTACAAATCCTTCAGGCTGATCCATATAGATCTCCTCCTCAATATTGCCATGAATAAAGGCGGTCTTCGCATCCATTTGATGGATACGGAGATCATATACAGAAGCCAATGCTATGAGCATACAGATTGTAGTCATCCTAGCAACTGGTGAATAGGCATCGAAATAGTCTATTACCTCTATCTGTTTAAACCCTTTAGCAACTAATCTAGCCTTAAACTTATTAACGGTTCCATCAGGTTTGAGTTTTCTCTTAAAAACCCACTTGCATCCAATTTCTTTGCAACCAGGAGGAAGATCAACTAATTCCAGTGTCCCATTTGAGACAATAGAATCAATCTCACTTTTAATGGTATCCTTCTATTACTTAGCATCAGGAGATGCCATAGCTTCTTTGAAGGTATTAGGATCACCCTCAATATTGTAAGTAATGAAATCACTTCCACTATCCTTGGTAACCCTAGCCCGTTTACTCCTTCTTGGTTCATCCTCGTCATCAGATAAAAAACAATTGGATCTGCCCCCACGTTTTTCATCTCTTCCACTTGAGATGGAATTGAATTAGACGTGGTATTTGACTCTTTGGGGAGTCCAGTTTTCATGGGAAACACATCTTCAAAGAATGTTGCATCACGTAACTCAACAATTGAGTTAACATCTATGCCAGAAATTTCATATTTGATAATCAGAAATCTCAATGCATAACTTGTTTTAGAATATCCTATAAAGATAACATCATCAGTTTTAGGACCAAGCTTCTTTCTCTTGTGTTCAGGGACAAGTAACTTTTCAAGGCACCCCCACACTTTCAAGTATTTCAAGTTGATCTTTCTACCTCTCCAAAGTTCAAACGGACATTCATCTCTATGTTTAGGAGGAACTCTATTCAGAATATGTCAAGCCGTATTCAAAGCTTCTCCCCACATATACATCGGTAGTCTAGAACTTATAAGTAGGTGGTTAATCATATCTTTAAAGGTTCTATTCTTATGTTCAGCAACACCATTAGATTGAGGTGTATAAGGAGGAGTCTCTTCATGCACTATGCCATTTTCTTGGGAATAATGCATAAACGAATTAGACTCATATTCACCACTTCTATCTGATCTTAACCGTTTAAGTTTCTTGCCAGTTTGTTTTTCAGCTTCATTTTTAAATATAATAAATTTTTCAAGTGCTTCGTCTTTTCCATTCAACAAGTAAACATAACAGTATCTACTACAGTCATCAATAAAAGTGATAATGTATTTCTTTTTATCTTTGGTCAACAAGCCATTAAATTCACAAATGTTGGTGTGCACTAAATCAAGTATTTCAAAATCTCGATTAACTGAATGAAAAGGCCTTTTAACAGATTTAGCTTCACACAAAAAAGACATTTAGAATTTTTATCAATAGCATGCTTAGGAACGATATCCAAATTCATCATCTTTTTAACAGATTTCAAGTTAATATGTCCCAAGCAATCATGCCAAATATTTGAAGATTCAATGGAATAAGAAACAGGATAATCAATAAAACTTTCATTAATAAAATGAGTACCAAAATTACTCTCAACTCTAACTTTAAATAAACCACCCGAAGCATAACATATTCCTATAAAACTACCAGAATCCAAAATAATAACCTTATTACACTTGAATGAAAACTCAAATCCTTCTCTAACTAAACAGGAACCACTAATGATACTACGACGAATGTCAGAAAAAACGTGATGCACATGCTGCAAGGTCAGAATGTACCCATTAGGAAACTTTAGGTCTACGCGTCCAGTCCCAAGCAGCTTTGCAACACTAGAATTCCCAATCGTCACTGATCTACCACGTTCAGGCTGGTAAGACATAAATAGCAATTTATCAGCACAAACGTGCACATTTACCCCAGTATCTACCAACCACTCGTTGGGTTCATAAACAATAAATATTTCAGGATTAGAGGGTACATACTTGGTAATCTCGCTGGTAATAGCATCAACTTCAGGCTGAAACATATCATCAACAGGATCATCATCAGATGGTCCAATGACTATGTTCACCTGAGCTTGATCAGCAGAACCTTGTGCCACTTTTCCTTTCTTGGGACAGTCCCTAGAAAAATGTCCAACTATTCCACAATTCCAGCAGGCTTTGTTTGCTTTTGGCTTTTTCTGGATATGTTTCTTAGGTTTCAGCTTATCATTATTATTATCCTTAGAGCCAGTTTTCTCAAATTTCCTTTTGTTCTTATTGGCAGTTATCACATTGGCCTTAGCCTCCACAGGCACACTAACACCGTTACTATGGTGCACTTCCTGGATCGATATTGCATTCATCAAATCATTGAGTGTCAAGCTTCTAGTATGGTGCTTGAGAGTCATACCAAATTCCTCCCAAGACCGAGGAAACTTCTCAATGATTGACATGACTATGAACTTCTCAGGAGGTTCCATAGCCCCATCCTTGAGTGATTGTAATATGATCTAGAACTCATGCACT
>JAOWBW010000245.1:1432462-1474962 GCA_026119855.1 Campanula takesimana | reverse complement strand
TATTTCTTATCTACCTTCTCTCTTCAATCTAACCATCTTCCTCTTGTTATTTCTCATTTCTTAAAACATGAAACTTGTTTAGATCGTCGTTAGGATCGTAGAGGGCTAAAAATATTCGAGTTCCGGCAACTTTGAGAAAAATTCAAGTAAGTTGCTTTTCCCCCATTTTTATGCTAAAATGTTCATATCATGTTTATATAATGCTTGATGTGTTATATTTGAAGTTTGGTTGAGTTTGGAATTTATTTGGGATTTGTTAGTGTTTTGGCTAAAAATGGTGTTCTTGGGGATGTGGGGATTCAATCTTAGTTCAAGTTGTGGAATGATGTTATCTATGCCTCCCATAATCTTAGTTGTTGTTTTGGTTCATTTTGGAACTTGTTAAAGGAGTTGATTTTGAGTATTTTGTGTTGGGTGGATTTTTGGGTCGAAATTGTAAGAACCCAGCTCTGTTTTCCCGGCCAAGAACCAGACCAGGCGCCCGCCCGGGTTGGACCAGGCGCCCGCCTACCCAGCTTTTTATGCGGCCAGACCTTCTGGTCAATTAAGCGCCTGCCCGCCCCATGCCAGGCGCCCACCCGCCCCCTGTTCCAGAATTCTGCCCTTATGCTTGGTTTAGGACTAATGGCTTAACTAGTTTAGGTTTTATTCTTCTAATTAACCTAAGTTAACATCGTGGAACACTTTATTAATTGGACTTGATTCTTTTGTGAATAAATATGTTATGGAATTTGATTAAGTATCATTTTAGGAATATGGTCCATCCTTGATGTGTTGTTTGGATTGGTTTACCTTTGTGGTAATTTATTTGGATTGGTTCCCTACTTTGGAATCATTAGTTGTTTATCGTGCTAGTATTTTATTACTTAGCCTTTACTTAAAAGTCCAGCTAGTATTTGTGTGTGTTTCGGGCGATGCGAAACATTATGATGGCACAAGCCAAGTCCATTATGGTCTTGACCATTGTTTTTCCCCATTATTTCCCTCCTCCAGATTGGCCTTGGATGTGAGATGAGCTAGCCCCTTTGTGAGCACTTTAGCTATTGGTTTTGGGCTTTGACTGTGTGTCACTGTTCCCTTATTGTTATTGGTTCCGGTACCGGGGGTTTTCTCTTCAAGCTTTCATGCTACTATAAAGATGTTGATTGTTGATTGTTGAAGCTGTGCAACGACCTTTATTTGGTTCTTTCAGTTGGAAAACCTTGGCTAATATCCTTTATTAATTGTTTATTTCCGCTGCTATCTGTTAATTGATAAATGCTATGTGCTCAGTGATATCTATTATTGTTTATTGCTTATTGCATTATAGCATGTCATGTAGTTGCATTAGTAACTTATTGAGCTTTATCTCAGCCCCCTTTTCTTTTGTCTTTGTTTTTCCTTAACCCCCCCCAGGTGGAAAGGATTAGACTCGCTGATAACGAGATAGGACGTCGCGAGGGTTGAGCTTTTGGGGCAAGTTGTTATTGGTGGGTTTACATTACATAAATGTGTAACCTGTTTTTGGGAATAGTTGTACCAACTTGACGTCATTAAGAATTGTATATTTTATTATTTTGAGTGTAAGTTTGTGGAGCTTACACCAGTTTATATTTTGTTGTTCAAGTTGGATCTCAAAACCTTGTGTTATCATATTTTGGTATAAAAGGAAAATTTTTATCTTCATTATTTTAGAGTTTATTGTTTAAGTCGACGTACAGCTCGCGTGCTCCCGGCCCGCGGGGTCGGGGCCGCGATAGTTGGTATCAGAGCTATGGTTTGGCTCTAAGTATAAGTCTAGGTGGACTAGTATGACCTAGGAGGGTAGTTGTGTTCGGAGTGAGTAACGATTGATGTTTTATGCAGGTAATTGTTCTCAATGGCTAGGAGAAGGACAGGTGAAGGTTCTAGTGGGGCTCAGAATCAGAATGATCTTCGGGAAGAGAACCGTGCTATGTTCCAAGGCATGTTTGAGGCGGCCATGAAGGCAATTCATGACCAAGGACCGAGAGTAGAGCAAGCACCGCCACCCCGATATGGTTTGGAGCAATTCTTGAAACTGAAACCGGCAGAGTTCGATGGTGAGCCCGATGTGAAGAAGACCGAACTATGGGTTGAGTCTATAGAGAAAATTTATGATGTGTTTGGGTGCACGGACGAGGATAGGGTCCGGTTCGCGGCTTATAAGCTTGTGGGTGCCACCGAGCATTGGTGGAAAGGGGTTAAAGCTAGTTGGGATGACACTCACACAGTGTATGCATGGGAATTGTTTGTGCGGAAGTTCAAAGAGCATTTCATTCCGGTAGTGGATCAGAACCGAAAGGAGATCGAGCTTCTCAACTTGGAGCAAGTTTGTTGTCTATAGCTCAGTACTCGGCTAAGTTCACAGAATTAGCCCGGTATTGTGACTATCTTGTGAGGACCGAAGAACAGAAAGCTATAAGATTCATCCGGGGTTTGAAGACTTCTATTCGTACTCAGCTTATAGCCTAGAGGATTGTGACATTCCAGGATGCGGTAGACCGTGCCTACCTTATCGAGCAAGATATTAGGGAACATAAGAGGAAGACCGAGGTAGCTAACCTGAGTAAGCAAGGAGCGCAGATCAAGTCACAACCAAGGATTGATAACCGAGGTAACTTTGGAGGACAATCTCAGTTCCGAGGGCAACCGATCTCAAGGAACCCGGGTACTACTTCCGGGAACCAAGGGAACCAAATTAGGAGACTTTGTTCCTATTGCCAAAAGGAAGGCCATTCAGAGGACCGGTGTTGGAAAAAACAGGGCAGGTGTACCAATTGTGGTCAAATGGGACATTTTGCGAGGGATTGTACTAGAGGCAGGGGTCAACCGACTGGGTTAAGAGCTGGGGCTCCACATGGTCAGAAAAGGGATGCTACGGGGAAGCCTAAGGTCCAAGGAAAAGTGTTTGCAATGAATCAGCATCAGGCAGATGATCCCTCAGTGATTGGAGGTATTGTTTCTATATCTAATGTGAGAGCGCGTACGTTAGTAGATCCAAGATCATCTCATTCTTACATTTCTGTGCAATTTGCTTCTTTACTAAATGCTGCATCTGAGTCTTTGCCCTATGTGTTAGAGGTGTCAACTCCTATGGGAGAGTGTTTGGTGACCGATAGAGTATTTCGTGCTTGTGATGTGCTTATATGTGGTCGTGTCTTGTGTGCGGACTTGGTAGTCCTTCCTATTCAGGACTTTGATGTTATTTTGGGTATGGATTGGTTGAGCTAGTTTCATGCTTCTGTCGATTGTCGTAGAAAGGTCGTTAATTTTTCCATCCCTGATGTGCCTAAGTTTACTTTTGAGGCTATGCCTTTTGGTAGAAATTTTCGTATCATTTCTTATGTGAAAGCGAGAAAATTATTGCACCGTGGTTGTGAGGGGTACTTGGCTAGTGTGCTTGATACTAGGAAAGAATCCCCTAGTTTGGAGAGTGTTCGGGTAGTTAAGGAATTTCCCGATGTTTTCTCTTCTGAATATGATATGCCTCCAGATCGTGAGATAGAATTTTGCATAGATCTTTTGCTGGGTACAAATCCGATTTCAAAGGCACCATATAGGTTGGCTCCCGCAGAGTTGAAGGAACTAAAGTTTCAATTGCAAGAGTTGCTTGATCGAGGGTTTATCCGCCCTAGTGTTTCCCTGTGGGGAGCACCAGTTTTGTTTGTGCGGAAGAAAGACGGTTCTTTGAGATTGTGTATTGATTATAGGAAGTTGAATCAGGTTACAGTGAAGAACAAGTATCCTCTACCTCACATTGATGACTTATTTGATCAGCTTCAAGGGTCCGTGGTGTTTTCTAAACTTGATTTGAGGAGTGGGTACCATCAGTTGAAGATTCTATCGGAAGATATTCCAAAGACTGCCTTTCGCACTCGGTATGGTCATTATGAATTCTTGGTTATGCCGTTTGGGTTGACTAACGCGCCTGCCGTATTTATGGATTTGATGAACCGGGTTTTCCATTCTTATCTTGATTCGTTTGTGGTGGTCTTCATCGACGACATTCTTGTCTACTCTAAATCTCGAGAGGAGCACGAGCAACACTTGAGGACAGTTTTATCCATTCTTGCGAGAGAGCAATTGTTTGCGAAGTTTAGTAAATGCGAATTTTGGCTCGAGAAGGTTTCATTTCTGGGTCATGTTATTTCTAAAGATGGGATTTCTGTGGATCCTTCGAAAATAGAAGCCATAGTGGATTGGAAGAGACCCGAGTCAGTAACCAAGATCAGAAGTTTTCTGGGTTTAGCCGGGTATTACAGAAGGTTTATAGAAGGGTTTTCGATAATTGCTACTCCGATGACTCAGTTGACCCGGAAGAATGTACCGTTCGTGTGGAGTGAAAAATGTCAAAGTAGCTTTGATGAATTAAAGAAAAGATTAACTACGGCTCCTATTCTTGCGTTACCGAATGGAAATGACGATTTAGTAATTTACAGTGATGCTTCGAAAGAAGGTTTGGGTTATGTTTTGATGCAGAATGGGAAAGTGATTGCGTATGCTTCGAGGAAGTTGAGCCCGAGTGAACAGAATTATCCTACTCATGATATGGAGTTGGCTGCGATAGTCTTTGCGTTGCATAAGTGGAAGCACTATCTTTACGGGGCAAAGTTCGAGATTTTCACGGATCACAAGAGTTTGAAATACCTCTTCTCTCAAAAGGAATTGAATAACCGTCAGCGTCGATGGATGGAAATCTTAAAGGACTATGATTGTACGATTTCTTATCATCCGGGGAAGGCGAATGTGGTAGCCGATGCGATTAGTAGAAAGTCTTATGTGGCTTCGATGATGGTTCGAGAGTGGAAGATGCTTGAGGATATTCGAGATTGGGGTCCTCGTGAATCGAAACATGGGGCTATTTTTGCGAATATTAGGGTGTCTCCGACCCTAATTCAAAGAATAAAGGATGCTCAAAAGGAAGATCCCGAGTTAGTGAAAGTAATGGGTAAAAGGAAGGAAAAGAATTTCGAGGATTTTTCTATGAGTTCGAATGGGGTGTTGACTTTCCGTGGTCGTTTGTGCGTACCCGATGTTGGTGGAATAAAGAGGCAAGTTTTAGATGAGGGTCAAAAATCGAGGTATACTATTCATCCGGGTAGTACGAAGATGTATCAAAATTTGAAACAACACTTTTGGTGGAACAACATGAAGAGGGAAATAGCCGAGTATGTTTCGAAATGTTTAACTTGTCAGCAGGTCAAAGCCGAGCATCAGAGAACCGCAGGACTACTTCAGCCGTTAGAGATTCCGGAGTGGAAATGGGAGCATGTGACTATGGATTTCGTTACGGGACTACCTCGTACTCGTAGGAAGTATGACAGTGTTTGGGTGATCGTGGATAGATTGACCAAGAGTGCACATTTCTTGCCTATTGACATTAGGTACTCGATGGAAAAGCTTGCGACCCTTTACATTGATGAGATTGTGAGATTGCATGGGGTTCCGGTTAGCATTGTGTCAGATCGAGACCCGAGGTTTACTTCTAGATTCTGGAAGGCGTTTCAGGAAGCTTTGGGTACATATTTGTGATTCAGCACAGCTTTTCACCCTCAGACTGACGGTCAATCCGAGAGGACTATTCAGATTTTGGAGGATATGTTGCGAGCTTGTTCGATAGACTTTTCCGATTCTTGGGATAGACATTTACCATTAGTGGAATTCTCTTACAACAACAGTTATCAGGCTAGTATCGAGATGGCACCTTATGAGGCCTTATATGGGAGAAAATGTAGATCGCCTATTTGTTGGGATGAGGTCGGTGAAGCAAAGATCGTGGGTATTGATTTGCTTCAGGGTTCGGTTGAGAAAGTTAGGGTTATCCGGGATCGATTGAAAACAGCCCAGAGTCGACATAAGAGCTATGCAGACAACCGAAGGCGAGATCTTAGTTTTCAGACCGGTGATTTTGTGTTCTTGAAAGTATCTCCGAAGGTGGGTATTCAAAGGTTCGGGAAGAAAGGCAAATTGGCTCCGAGGTTTATAGGTCCGTTTGAGATTTTGGGGAAAGTGGGACTTCTAGCATATCGTCTTGCGTTACCATCTTCTTTGGACCGATTACATAATGTTTTTCACGTTTCTATGCTTCGGAAGTATATTCATGATCCAACGCACGTTTTACCGAGGGTACCGGAGGATATAGAGCCGGATATGACTTACGAGGAACGACCGGTTCGGATTCTCGATGCCAAAGTCCAAGAGTTGAGAAACAAAAGCATTCCGTTGGTTAGAGTTCTTTGGAGGAATCACAATATTGAGGAATCGACTTGGGAGCTTCGTGATGAGATAGAGAGGAAATTTCCGTGGCTTTTTAATTCGGGTAAGTCTCGTTAAAATTCGGGTCGAATTTTCTTTAAGGGGGAGTGAATGTCACGCCCCGAAAACCCGTCTCTATTTTATTGATAAATAATTATTTATTTATTTATTTATTTGATTTAAATATTTATGTGTGCATTTTATGTGTTATAATAATTTATGCCTAGCATTTTATTTGGGTCATTTGTGCTAGTGTAGTATCATTTGGTCTTAGTTGTTAGTAGGAAGTATTAGAGTTGTGTGTTAGTAGTGAGGGGGCCTAAGTGTAACATTTTGAAATAATTCTCCTACTCCCTCCCTACTCCCCTCTTCTCCCTCACTCTTCCTCCCATTCCCAGCTCTCTCTCTCTCTCTCTCCATAGCAAGAAAAGGTAAGTATTTCTTCTCTACCTTCTCTCTTCAATCTAACCATCTTCCTCTTGTTATTTCTCATTTCTTAAAACATGAAACTTGTTTAGATCGTCGTTAGGATCGTAGAGGGCTAAAAATATTCGAGTTCCGGCAACTTTGAGAAAATTCAAGTAAGTTGCTTTTCCCCATTTTTATGCTTAAATGTTCATATCATGTTTATATAATGCTTGATGTGTTATATTTGAACCATCTTCCTTTTGTTATTTCTCATTTCTTAAAACATGAAACTTGTTTAGATCGTCGTTAGGATCGTAGAGGGCTAAAAATATTCGAGTTCCGGCAACTTTGAGAAAATTCAAGTAAGTTGCTTTTCCCCCATTTTTATGCTAAAATGTTCATTTCATGTTTATATAATTCTTGATGTGTTATATTTGAAGTTTGGTTGAGTTTGGAATTTATTTGGGATTTGTTAGTGTTTTGGCTAAAAATGGTGTTCATGGGGATGTGGGGATTCAATCTTAGTTCAAGTTGTGGAATGATGTTATCTATGCCTCCCATAATCTTAGTTGTTGTTTTGGTTCATTTTGGAACTTGTTAAAGGAGTTGATTTTGAGTATTTTGTGTTGGGTGGATTTTTGGGTCGAAATTGTAAGAACCCAGCTCTGTTTTCCCGGCCAAGAACCAGACCAGGCGCCCACCTACCCAGCTTTTTATGCGGCCAGACCTTCTGGTCAATTAAGCGCCCGCCCGCCCCCTGTTCCAGAATTCTGCCCTTTTGCTTGGTTTAGGACTAATGGCTTAACTAGTTTAGGTTTTATTCTTCTAATTAACCTAAGTTAACATCGTGGAACACTTTATTAATTGGACTTGATTCTTTTGTGAATAAATATGTTATGGAATTTGATTAAGTATCATTTTGGGAATGTGGTCCATCCTTGATGTGTTGTTTGGATTGGTTTACCTTTGTGGTAATTTATTTGGATTGGTTCCCTACTTTGGAATCATTAGTTGTTTATCGTGCTAGTATTTTATTACTTAGCCTTTACTTGAAAGTCCAGCTGGTATTTGTGTGTGTTTCGGGCGATGCGAAACATTATGATGGCACAAGCCAAGTCTATTATGGTGTTGACCATTGTGTTGCCCCATTATTTCCCTCCTCCAGATTGGGCTTGGATGTGAGATGAGCTAGCCCCTTTGTGAGCACTTTAGCTATTGGTTTTGGGCTTTGACTGTGTGTCACTGTCCCTTTATTGTTATTGGTTCCGGTACCGGGGGTTTTCTCTTCAAGCTTTCATGCTACTATGAAGATTTTGATTGTTGATTGTTGAAGCTGCGCAGCGACCTTTATTTGGTTCTTTCAGTTGGAAAACCTTGGCTAATATCCTTTATTAATTGTTTATTTCCGCTGCTATCTGTTAATTGATAAATGCTATGTGCTCAGTGATATCTATTATTGTTTATTGCTTATTGCATTATAGCATGTCATGTAGTTGCATTAGTAACTTATTGAGATTTATCTCACCCTCCTTTTCTTTTGTCTTTGTTTTTCCTTAACCCCCCCCCAGGTGGAAGGGATTAGACTCGCTGATCACGAGACAGGACGTCGCGAGGGTTGAGCTTTTGGGGCAAGTTGTTATTGGTGGGTTTACATTACATAAATGTGTAACCTGTTTTTGGGAATAGTTGTACCAACTTGACGTCATTAAGAATTGTATATTTTATTATTTTGAGTGTAAGTTTGTGGAGCTTACACCAGTTTATATTTTGTTGTTCAAGTTGGATCTCAAAACCTTGTGTTATCATCTTTTGGTATAAAAGGAAATTTTTTATCTTCATTATTTTAGAGTTTATTGTTTAAGTCGACGTCCAGCTCGCGTGCTCCCGGCCCGCGGGGTCGGGGCCACGACAGATACAGTAGATACACATAGATATTGTAGCTAAATTTTTAATATTTCACGTAGATACAGTAGAGATACTTGGATACAGTAGCTAAAAATTGAACATTTCACTTTGATACATTAGACACTTGGATGCAGTAGCTAAATTTTGATCATTGCACTTAAAAAAAATAGATGGTTGAGATAAGACTTTCATTAAAAGACCCGTGGTGACATTTTTGTAATAGTTTATTCGTCTTTGTGAACGAGGGTAGTAATGTAAAAGACGCGTGATGACATTTTTGTGATTAACGTCATAAGTGAGCGCCTTGGATTCAGTAATAAATCCACTAGGATTCAGTATGTTTTGTCGTCTTGCCCACCAAGTACACACAGAATCTATGTAGATTCAGTACTGAATCCATGTGTTTTTTTAACATTGCACTTGGATTCAATGGCTAATTACATAATGAATTCAAGTGTATTTTCAAAATTGCCTTGGATTCAGTACTGAATCCATGAGTATTTTGAACATTGCACTTGGATTCAGTAGATACTTATATACTGAATCCATGTGTGTTTTCAACATAGAACTTGAATTCAGTACAAAATCCACTTGGATTCATTACTGAATCCACTTAGATTTTGTACTGAATCCATGTGTATTTTGAATATGAACTTAGATTTAGTATATACTTATCTACTGAATCCATGTGTGTTTTCAACATTGAACTTGAATTCAGTAGATACTTATTCTACTAAATCTAAGCGTATGCAAGTGTGTTTTGAGAATTTCATTATTATATATCTTTTTTTTAAGACCCTATCTTCAGAGGTGTCATTTGATTCGCATCGTCGAGACGAAAAAATTAGTGTTCTCAGAATTTTTTTTTGACTTATAAATATTGAAATAGTTAATTTTGAAATCTGAGAAAAATTTGGATGATCACGTGAAAAATGCTGAAAATTAAAGGTCAAATGACATACTAATATCATGGTTCATATAAATTGCAAAAATGACACCCCTACCTTTATGGCAGCTGCTTAATCTTAGCCACTCACTCCTTTCTAATCCGACGACTGTAAATGGTTCTTATTGGTTCTCATATGAGCACCTTCATATATTTACATACACACATATATATAATGAATATGATAAAGAAATTATATTTATTAAGCATTCATTGAATATTTTTGACCTCGACAATTTCAATATTTAAAAGCACTATTTATTTATTGCAATTAAAAAATTCAGTTTTGCCTGATTTTAACATATTATTCTTTCAAATAAGTATCATAAACTTAACATACAATATTAAGTTAAATATTCAATGAAATAAATATCAACAAGATTTAATAAATTTAATTTAATAATTTATTAATGAAAAATTAGTACTTAAATTATTTAATGGAAATTGTTGGTCTCAAAGGGATAACAGGTATGAAAAATTAGGGATGGCCAAACCAAAATCAGAAGCGGACCAGAACCGCTAAACCGACCTGGAACCGGAAAGCCCGTAACCGCTACGAACTATCCTGAAAACCGGAGGAACCAGAACCATTTTTGATATGGCCAGTTACGGTTCATACCCTTAGAAAATTGTGAACCAGCGGTTCCGAACCGCAAAGACCGAGCCGAAACTGAAACCGCGAATCGGAACCGTGTGAACCGTGGGAGAAAATGCCAGTCGATACATCAGAAAAGAGCCGTTTGACCAGTTTTTAGCCAATTTCAGTGAACAATATATACGTATATATATATAGGTAGGTGCTCAAATTAGAAGCTAAATATAGTGAGAACCGAGAGAACTTGGATACATTAGGTAAGAACTTAATGTGTGAACCATTGGATACATTAGGTAAAAACCTAATGTATCACGGTTCTCACGGTATTTAGGTTCTCACAGGAGCACGACCCTATATATATATATATATATATATATATATATATATATATATGTTATCCTCACATATTACCTTAAATAGAAATACGACCCCCTCCCCTCACAATTTTTTTTACAAAAACTCCATTACCTCTCTTTTTAACTTTCTCTACCGAATTTTGCTAATTTCTTTCAGGGAAAATTGCAAATAAGGGCCTGAAGTTCACCAGCTGTTCGTAGAACAGGGTCCGATGTTTCAAAACTCACACATAAGGGTCCAATGATTAAAAAAACTAGCAAATAAGGGTTTTTTGATGAAAAAGTTTAAAAACCCAGTTAAGTAAGCATGTGCACTGCACGTGCTACTTAGCTCAGGGTATTTTAGTCAATTTTGTGCGCACTGGGTTGTTAATAGCGGGAAAATTGGAATCCCGTTCCCTCCAACAATGAATCATATATTATCCCCATCCTAAAAACCTAAAACTCCATTCACATTCAACGAAATTACGATGAACAAGATATGCAGGTGTGGGAAGAATGCTCGAATCCTTACTTCATGGACAGACAAGAACCCAGGTAGGAAATTTCTATAATGCCCCAATAACAAAGTAAGTAGCTGTATCTATCCTAGCCCTAATTTAATTTTCGTGAAATTGTCAGTAGATATGATGAATTGATTTTGCAGAAATCCTCGAATATGAGATTTATACTTCTTCAAACATTTTGCAGGTTGAAAATTGTGGATACTTTTCTTAGTATGATCCAGAAATGTGTGAAATGTCTATGGTAGTCATTCCTGGATTGCTAAGGAAGAGGAACATGATGGAGCATGAAATTGGAAGGCTGAAAAGAAGAGAGAAGCTGTTGGTGGTGTTGTTGATCTGCTCTTGGTTGTTTTACTTTGTATTTGGTTGAAAAGAATGTATTATAGTGGGTTTGGGATTCAGAAGGGAGATAGAATGCCAACTATGTGTTAAACTTTTCTGTTCATGGAATTCAATGAAATGCAAAACTTTCCTTGATTATTATTTGCAAGTATTTGAATATGTCACTTGATCATCGGATTGTTCTACAATGAAACACAAGAAAATATGAAATAAAACTTGGTCAAACACAAGAGTAATACATATCCAAAACACAAGAGTCATACATAACACTGACATATGTCCAAGACATAAGATAATAGCAAATGTACTCAAGACCCAACTACTACAGTTTGACCAGTCACATGCATGACACTGGTATATGTCCAAAAGAGTAATACATATCCAAAACATATTCAAAAGTTGTTGTCCAAAAAGGAATCAAATCTCCATTATATCCATGTCTTTTACTTTGTCCAAAAGAGAATAATATGTGACCCTACAACCCATACTTTCTTTACTTTTTCTTCCTTGGTTGATTTTGTTTTTCCACATATCTTTTTTGTGGTCTCCTTGAGATTCTTCCTTGTCACATACATCTTTCCACCCATCTGAAAGTGAGTTTGTGAGTTACTTGTTGGCATTTTCTTCTTGATGTTGCTTCCATCTTCTCTAGTAACACTAATGCTTGTGAAGGTTGTATCAGAACTTGTGAATTGTCTTGATTGTGGGTACATACTCTGCATAACAGCAGGTGGAGGTTGAGATAAGATGACATTTGGTATTTCAGTTGTTTGATGAAACTGGAGTGGGTTGAGACATAATGGTAGCAGCTTCAGGTTCCTCACTTAAGTCAATAACTCCTTCTATCTTCTTGAATTGAAACATTGCTTTGAGTCTATTTGACCTTGGTATTCTTTGTAGAGCTTGTGGTGATGGTGATGGTGATGCTTCTTTCTTTATCTTTGGTGATGCTCCTTTCTTTCTTTTTGGAGATACTCCTTGGGATTTTGATACTCCTTGTGTAGTTGGTGGTGTAACAGTTAGTGGTGCAGAAGTTGGTGGTTTAATATTTGGTGGTGAAACAGTTGGGGGTGCAAGTTCTTCTGGTGGTGCATCAAGTGGTGGTACTTCCTGTGGTGGTGCTTCTTGTGTTGGTGCTTCCTCTGAAATTGCATCAAGTGGTGGTGCTTCCTATGTGGTGATTCAAATGTAAGGTACATATCACATTGATTACACATATACAAAAACAGAAGAAATAAATACCTGTTGTGTTGTGGTAGAAATTGTCTTTGCTGGTAACTTTGACCTCTTTGATGGTGCTTTTGAAGACTTTTTTACCTGTAATATAAACATCACATTAAATGAATATACATATAGACTAAAAAACAAAAATTTATTGCTTCTGAAATACTCACAATAGTAGGAGCTTCTCATGTCATTTCCTCTTTCTTTGGGCATCCTCTTTTATTATGACCATGACCCTTACAAATGCTGCATCTCATGGTTTTGGTGTAGCCTTTCTTGCTTAGCTTCTGAATGACCTGGTCAGGCCTCTCTTCCACTTCATCTTCTTTCCCTTGCACTTGTACCCCTTCTTCACCTTCTTGGCCCTGTTGTAACCCTTCATTTATCTTCCTCCTTGCCTTCTTTGGCCTACCAGGCTGAACCCTTTTATAGGGTGGTGGGAAAACAATAGGTAATCCTGTCTTAGGCCACATTTCAGAACCATCAATGGGATTGATAAGAAAAGAGTACACCTGCTTGTAGGTATCCACTCTGTAACATGGATCTACATAGTTCTCAGCTTCTTCTTGTTTCAAAAACATGCAAGAAATTGCATGATTGCAAGGTACACCACACAAATCCCATTTTCTGCATGAGCAACTCATCTCCCTCAAATTAACTGAGTGCTGGCTTTTACTTATACATGTCACTTGAAATTTTCCACCACCTGCAGATGTAGGAATGCACTCACTCACCCATTTCTTCCGCTTTTCCAACTCCTTATGAATTTTCGGACACAACCTTAGGCCATTCCATTTATTTCTTGCTGTCTCTCTGTTCTCTTCAAGCCTAACCATTAACTTCTTCCTGATAGTCTCAAGATAAGCTAGTATGGGCTTCTCTCTAGCATCAACAATAAAGCTATTAAAACTTTCTGCTAGATTGTTCAACAGAATATCACACTTGCTCACAGTTTTAAAATGAGACCTGGACCGGTGTTGGGGAGGTTTATCAGAGAACCCGTTGAAACAATTTTTGTTATAGTCTGCAATTGTTTTCATACTTGTCTTAAACCTATTTTCAGTTGTTGCACAAGCTGCTTCCCAAAGTTGGTCCCTATAAATCAACCCTCTGAACCCAGCAGTCCTAATATTAGCTAGCATGTGCATAACACAAAACCTATGCTCAGCATTAGGCATAAATGTACTCACTGCATCAATAAGACCCTTTTGCTTGTCAGACATGACAACATAATCACCATCATTTCCCAGGTCTAAATCTTGAACCATTAGACTCATGAACCAATGCCATGTTTCTTTAGTTTTAGACTCAACCATGGCCCATGCAAAAGGATACCAATTTGTATTTGGGTCAATCGCACAGGCTGATAGCAACTGGCCTCCATGTTCTCCTTTCAAAATACACCCATCTAAGCAAATCACTTTTCTATAACACTTAAACCCCTCCTTCAAACCTCCCAAACATACATAGAACCTCTGAAATATAGGATTTCCTATTTCTATGCTTCCATCTTCAGTAGTCATGACAACTGTACTCCCTAGGTTTCTAACCCTTAGCTCATGTGTATAATCCCACAGTCTAGCATATTGGTGATTCACACTGCCATCAATTATCTCAAATGCTTTCCTTTTTGCTCTATACGCTTGGTGGATTGAAATGTTCTTTTGGTACTTAGAAAAAACATCATTCTTAAATGCCTTTGTAGGTTTGATGGATCGGACCTCCAATCATTCACATGTTCTGCAGCTAACCAACTATGTGTCATATGATGAGAAGAGAAATGTATTGCACAGCTGTGGTAAGAATTAAGGGTCTTAATCACAAGGTTTGTATCTCTTTGGCATGTGGAGGCATACAATAACCAAGGGCATGGCCCTTTGCATTTTTCCCTCACCCTATTTGTACCATTCTTAATGAAATAAATTTGTCTACCCTCACTAATTGCATGTTTCCTTATTGCAGCCTTCAAGATCGTGTGGTCTTTGAATTCCATACCCAATTCAAACACTGGTTTCCCCATGTCAACCTTTGGTTTTAACACTCTGCCCACATCCCTATTGATTTGTTGTTCATCATCACTTTTGTAATTTTTCAACCCATCATCAGAATCGTAGTCAACAACTACACTTTTTACCTTATCCCCTGCTCTATATGACCAATCTACTAACTTACCTTTATCTTTATCTTTGGACTTTCCCTTAGTATTTTTTGAGAACCATTAGCTTCATATGTCATATCATTAGCATCACTGCCATACTCACTATCGTGCAGAGATTCATGTTCAGAATCATCACCATCGCCCCTCACTCTTTCATTATGAATTTTATAAAAACTCATGTCATCATTGATCCCTTGTCCCACTATTGCATTATCTAATTCAATAAACAACTCTGCAATCCTATTACCATGACGAATGAACATCCCTATCTGACATGCTTCACTATCATTCCTAATAATCTTAAAATTAGCCACACCTGGTACTTTTTGATATAGAGTGTACTTATTAGACTTAACCCCAGCCTCATTCACCATTAATTTCAGCTCAATCATGGAGACACAATATTCCTCACAATAGTCAAAACAAATGACATTTCCCACAGTGTAAACCATGACAGAACCATCTTTAAAGTGACCCCCATGATGCATCTTTATGGAAAAATAGTGTGGTGAATCTGCACATGATAGACAATGCCAAATAGACAAAAAACAATTCCACTACACTATGAAATATGTACCAATACCCCACATTAAAATACAAAAAGTAAATGCACTATAGCACAAAACCCTTATTTTATTCAAAATTTAGAGTATCAATATCGAAACTCAATAAACAATAAACAATTTCACAACACTATGCAAGAATTTAAACTGAATTCTACAAATTGCCCTAAATGACATTTTAGAAAATGAGTTAAGACATACCATATACTGGTTTTCCATAGCTGATGCAGCCCTTCATCTTTCGCTTAGACCACGTCATTACAGCTTACCGAAAATCACTATAACTTTGACCGATTTTGGTATTCCTCAATGGAATTGCAGAATTACACTTTTTGTCTCTCCAAATTGAAAACCATTTTTTACAATCGTGTTGCGACCCTTTTGATCGTGCAATTATGAATTCCATGTTTCGTTGCTTTAGATGGACACCTGACTTTGAATTTTTTGTGGATAACCCATGTATTTCAGTATGGTTGAGATTGCTAATTTACCGTTACATTGGTATGCTTATTTGGAGAATATAGGCAATTCTCTAGGGACTTTTCTTCGGGCTGATGAGAAATCTGTAGGTTTCACTCACCATGGTTTTGCTCGTATATGCGTTGAAATGGATGTTTCACAGTTTAAACTGGATCAGGTTTATCTTGGTACGAATCGTGAAAATTGTTTCTTTCAGGATATTGACTATGTGGGGAATATCTTGTAATGCAATAAATGTGGTTTGCTGGGGCACGATGAGTACGCTTGTCGTAGAGGCACAAAGCGGCAGGAACGGGGTACAGGTCAGTTGAGTCAACAAAATATGCAGCAGCAACAACATCCAAAGGAGCCTGAACCAAAACATGTTCAGAGGGGTAATCATAAGAATCCTACCACGTAGTGGCAGGAAGTGGGAGGTAAAAACAACCGCAAGTTTACTGAGGGTGAAAAGGGTAAAAATGTTGCAGTTTCGGGCAATCAAGGGGGACAGGCTAAAGGAACTATCGCTTCAAGGCTAGAATATGGGACAGTTAAGATCTTGGGTAACCATGATCAATAGATGAACAGGATTGAAGAGGGTGAAATTGTTCCACCCATTTCAGGGGGGAAACTGGGTTCAGCAGTTTTGGTGGAGAATATTTTACTAGAGCAGGATAAAGTGGAGCTTGAAGAATTGGCTAAGATTCAGCAGCAGAAGCCAGAGCGGCTTCAACAGCAGTCGCATCAGCCGGATCTAGTGAAACCATAGGGTTCCAATGTCAATGCTTTTGTGGTGTTAGCCGGTGTGGATGATGAAGGGGTTGCAGTCAAGAAAACAGTGGAGAAATTACCTTTGTGTGTGTTGAACACGGAGACAGTTTTAAGCTCTAGCACAGAAGGTTCTTTGGTTAAAGAATCTATTGATCATGTTTCTGAGACACAGGATCCAGCAGCGCAGATAATGGGACTAATCAGGAGCAGCGGGTTACGGATACGGACACTGCTGATACAGAAGGGAAATCTGCGGCCAGGGAGATTGGGTCTGGTGTAGGTGAAAATACGGGTACCGCTCTAGGAACAGAGGATGATAAGGCTTCTGAATCTTCAGAGGGTGCCACTGATGTGGAGACTAGTACTACAGGGGAAACGGAAGAGTCTAAAGATTCTTCTTTCAAAGAGGAGTCCAGTGGCAGGAAATCAAGGCGCAGAAGGAACAAGGGTAGTAAGTCGGTGCCTCTGGGTTCGCCTCGGCAAACTCAGAGCAAGACTGTTGGGGTAACCTCTATTTCTAAATAGTTTATTATGTCGATAATTATTTGGAATGCTAGAGGTGTTGGTAATGTTAGTACCATGGATGCGTTGAAACTTTTAGTGCAGCATCACAAGCCTTGGTGTTTGGCGATTTTGGAGCCTAAACTTTACGGTGTTAGGCTTCCTCATATTGCTAAACAGTTAGGTTTTGATAATTTTTGCATGGGAATCCGGTTAATAGGCACATTTGGGTTTTTTTTGAGGACTGGTATTGATTTAGATGTGGTTGCTATGACTAATCAGCATATATCAGTTTGAGTAACGGTTTTTGGGGATGCATATGGTATTTTATCGTTTGTTTATGCCAGTTGTGATCGTATTCCAAGACAGTCATTATGGGATGATCTAGCGCAGTTATCTAGTCAGTTTAATGAGCCGTGGTTAGTGGGTGGTGATTTTAACATCATTGCTGACCCGTCAGAGAAGCTGGGAGGTAATGGGTGGGATTTTCCTAGTATCAATGACTTTTGTGGTTTTATGGTTAATGCAGGTGTTTCTGATGCGGGGTATGAGGGTAGTGTTTACACATGGTGTAATGGGTTCCCGATATCTGGTCGTATTTGGCAGCGTCTTAATCGTGTTCTGGTTAATGGGGCTTTTAATACGCATCATGGTAGTGTGACTGTCACTCATTTACCGAGGGATGTCTCAGATCATTCTCCTTTATAGATCAAGTTTTCTGCGATCATCAAGCCTAAATGCCCGTTTAAATTTCATAAGATGTGGCTTGATCATCCGGGCTTTCATGGTTTCTTGCGTGAGGTGTGGGGTCAAGATTGTTGGGGTACTCCTTTGTTTCGCTTGCACAGAAATCTGCACGTTCTGCGGAAAGAATTACGTAAATGGAACTGGGAAGTCTTTGGGAATATTTTTTGAAAAATGGATCAGTTGCAGGATGACATCACCAGACTTGATTATTCTCTGCAGGTGAATGGGGATGATTCGGTTTTGACACAGCTGAAGCAAAAGACTGAGGAGCTGGCTCAAGTGCGCAGGTGGGAGATCGACATGAGACAGCAGCAATCAAGGCAGTTATGGGTTCAGGATGGGGGTCGCAACTCTGCGTTTTTTCATGATTCTATCAAGGAGCGAAGACGACAAAATTCTTTGAAGTTGCAGTTGGCTGACGGATCCTGGTGTGATAATGAGAGCATTTTGGGTCAGTTGGGTGCAGTTTACTTTGAAGACATTTTCAGTTCAGGGCCTCATGTGATTGATGACAAGCTTTTTCAGGACATTGTGGCATGTGTCACAGTTGAGGATAATCAGATGTTGACTGCAGTGCCTGAGGAAGATGAGATTTGGGATGCCATTAAATCTTTGAATGCTGACAGTGCTCCGGGTGTTGATGGCTTTACGGGTCAATTTTTCAGAGGTTGTTGGCCTACAATTAAGGCTGACGTGATTGCGGCTGTCAGATCATTTTATCATAGGGAGGAGCTTCCAAAGGGTTTGTCATCGAATGTTCTTGTGTTGCTTCCCAAGGTGGATAAGCCAACAGGGTTTAAGGATTTGAGGCCGATTAGTCTTTCTACCTTTATGAATAAGGTAATTTCTAAAATCTTGACCCTTCGTTTGGCTAGTGTTTTACCGAAAATTAACTCGCCTGAGCAGACTGGGTTCATTAAAGGTAGGGGTATTAAGGAAAATATTGCATTGGCACATAAGATGGTTCATTGGATCGACCAGAAGGTTGTTGGGGGTAATGTTCTCTTTAAGCTTGATATGTCTAAAGCGTATGATCGCCTTGAGTAGGATTTCTTATTTCAGGCTTTGGAGACGTTTGGGTTTAATGCCAACTGCTGCAGCTTGATTTCAAGATTAGTGAGGGGTAATTGGTATTCTGTTTAGATGGGGGGTGTATCCCACGGTTATTTCGCTTCGTCTTGGGGGGTTAAACAGGGTGATCCTTTATCTCCGGTGTTATTTATAATTGCGCAAGAAATTCTGTCCCGGGCTCTTCTCAGAGTAGTTCAGGACAATGTTTTTCGACCGAATGAGCATGGCAGGGGGGATTTTCATTTGACTCATCTGCTGTATGAAGACGATATGTTATTGTTGGGAGGCAACGGTCCATAGAGGGGCTTCGTAAAGTGTTGACTATGTACGAAAGGGCTTCGGGTCAACTGATTAACTTGGAAAAGAGTGGGTTCTATGTGGGTGCTAAAAGGCGACGGTTTGAGATCGATAATATTCGAAGATGGTCAGGTTGCACGCACCAACAATTCCCTCTCAAATACTTAGGGATTCCGTTGTTCAAAGGGAGAGTCAAAAGGATCCATTTTGCGGAGTTAGAGGCAAAGATGATAAAACGGGTGGATGGGTGGAAAGCTCGACTGCTGTCGTTTGGTGGTAAGGTAACTCTTATTAAATATGTGCTTTCCAGTATTCCTATTTAATATTTGGGAGTGCTTAAGGTCCTTAACGTTGTAATTCGTAAGTTGGAAAGCATTATGTCCAATTTCTTATGGAGTAGTGGTGGGGAAAAACGGGCTCACTGGGTTTTTTGGGATGTGGTTTGTAGACCAATCCAAGAAGGAGGTTTGGGTATAAGGAGGTTGGAGGACATGAATAAGGTGATGCTTGCAAAATTAGCGTGGGTGGTGTAGACATCCCATTTTCGACGTTCATTTATAATCACACTACTTCTGTGTCTCGCCTTTGATTTGGGTCAAAACTCATTAAGTTGGACATGTTTCGTTAAGTTTCTGACTGACTCTGTTAGTCAGGGGCCAAAATGAACATTAAAACTGCTGTAGAGGGCAAAAATGTGATTCCAGCACATGGATGTCTCGTACGAGACATTGATGTCTTGTACGAGGTATCCCCCCTTGACAGTCGGGTTTTGGTCAGTTTCCTTGTTGATCTTAACCCCTTTTCTTGGCAAACACTCATGCAATCCGGGGAAAATCCCATGGACGATCCTAGAGTCCAAATATACCTCTGTGAGAATCAAGTCTTGGATTCCCACCTCAACTTACCTTCTTGGCCAAAACTCTAGGTCCAAAAACCCCTATAAATATAGTTGTTCTTGGCTAGAATGACTAATGTTGAATTAATGGTCAACTCTAGACCCCAAATCTGATCAAAGAAGCTCTCATAATCAGCCCCTCTCTGATACCCACAAAATTTGGAAGATCAAGGCCTTTAGTCAAGGCCATCCATAGGATTCTTGAAGAAAACGCTTAGGTAAAATCTTTGCTTTCTATCTTCTCATCTCCTTGTTTGCTTTGAAGTAGTGTGATTCCATTAAAGGATCAGCCTAGAGCCTTTCCAATCCATTGAGATGGTCTCGAAGCACATGATCTGACATCCTAAATAAATAAGCAATTATTTATTTGTTTGTTTTTTTCCTTTTGGTACATGAATGGATGATTTTGAAACGATGATGATGATTTCATAGCAAGCCGATCCTAGATTGGGTGAATTGGGTGCTCCTTGACCTTCCCAATTCATAACTTAACCCCTGAATCCAGACATCTCGGTCCGTGTTCTGACAATAACATGGTGGCGACTCTCAAATCAACAAAAAGGTAAATCAAAGGACGAAAACGTGCCTCAAAGGAAAACCTCGCGCGCAAACTGTGGCGACTCCACTGGGGAAGATCACAGTAAGTGGGTTAGACTTGCATCGAAAGAAATCATCGTTGTTTCAAAATTCTGCATTTTGTACCGTAATCTGTTCCTCAGCTGAGATGCCTCGTACGAGGGATCCCTTGTCTCGTACGAGACATCTGAGTTCTGCCCGGCTGATCTGATTCTATGGTTTGAAAAAGGATTTTTGTTCGGTTCAAACACGTACACAGGGTCTCAGATCTGCCCTCCCCTTTGTTTCTGAGTCTTGGGACCTTCCTAACGACGAAGAAACTCCCCATATATTATAAGGCTAACCTTTGGTTTGCAGGAGTAGTTGCTAATTGTTTCATTCCTTGCTTTACATGTGTTTGCCTTATGTGTGAACTACGACGGCTGAGTTCCTCCACAAGAGGGAAACGTAGGCAGCCACTTGGCTCGGCCATTGCATGTTTTTGTTTTACTTTCAAAAAAAAAACTTTCTATTTTATCTTTGTCACCTAGATCTTGACTCTCACACACGTACACACATGTAGAATAATTGCACTACATACCCTATAAACCCGGGTCCCAATCGGAGGACGGATGTCGGTCAGCACCCCCATTCTAACGAATGGCCCTCGCCGGTCTCTCCAAAGATGGTGTACCCACTCCGTGACACGTTCCTAGACTGTGTTCATGGGGAGCCTTAGGCGTAAGCCTTGCATCAACCTCATGCATACATACTAGTTAATAAGACACTCCTTGAGACCAGTCGGTTCGATTCTTAGGGTTGTTTTAACCTTTGCCCAAGATAGCGCATTTTTATAATCTATAATCCTCCCTTGTGAATATGACGAATGTCCCTTCGGTTAAATGTTAAACAAAGGATTTTGAAAGAATGGAGAACCTCTCTACGGGAATCTGAGCTTGTGTTTTCCTACTTTCACTATTCTGTGCGGGATTGTGGATGCCATTTTGGCTTAGTTTCGACCGCACCGTTCAACATGTCCCTTTCGGTTGTCCCTTAAAATTCACAAGGTTTGATTGCATTAATGCGTTGTTTAACAAAGTGAAAAACAACTACATAATCACTTAGGTTTGGTTAATTGAATGGTGGATTCCGATGAGAATATGGGACCCTTGCCCGAATTGTCCGTTTGGGAGAGTGCAGTACAGGTGAAAAACAAGGGGCTCATATTCTAGGGTGACAGAATCCACTGTTCCAGGATGAACTAGAGTAGTAACCTCTCAAAATGGATTAAATTTCATTCGACCAATAGGATTAAAATCTGCAACCTGACTGTTAGGCTGGATGCCTCGTACGAGACATCCATTGTCTCATACGAGACATCCTCCTTTTTCTGTGCATCTGCCGTGTTGGTTAACCCTGTTTCATAAAAGCCGACTTGTTAGGACCCCAGCCTAGATTTGACACAGTTTCTACACTCTAGGTCCGTTCGATCAGCAAAGTAGCTCAACGCTCCTAACACAATGCCCGCCCACACAGAAATGTCTCTCAGAGAAATCTCACAAAATCTGCGCTTCAAGATGGAAGCCACCAGAGGTTGGAAAGTCCTACCCAATGGAGAAGCCCCAGAGATCAATATCATGCAAGAATTTTGCTTCAGAGGGCTCGACTATACCTCTTATTATGCTCTTGACCAAGTCAGAGAACGTAACGAGCAAAGCGAAAAAGATTGGGCTGAGATCGAGAAGATGATTGACGGCAGCAAGCTTGAGATATTACAAGCCGAATACAATGAAATGAACAAATGGTACAATGCCGCTGTCAAGAGAGCCCATGATTTAGAGGACAAACAAGAGAAGGTCATCAATGATGAGGCAGGTAACTGCATCAGCCTGCTTTATCAAGACCTAAAGAACCAAATGGAGGAGGAACATAATCATTACCTTAATGTCATGAGGGACCACTATGAGAGCATCATGCAAAGCCTCCAACCCAAGCCACAAAGGGTCTACACCGATTTGAGCCAAATCCGACTTGGTAGGGTGTTCCAAGAGCTTGAGAGGGAAGGAAAGCTAGCACCTATGAGGGGATACAAACCCAAGTATGAGGGAGCCGGAAGGGCCTTGCACCTGTATTGCTACTACCATCAGTGTCGCGGTCATCACACTGACAAATGCAACAACTTAAGGGATAAGATCCAAGATCTTATCGACCAAGGTACTCTACAGATAATAGGCAATGGAATCGGCCTCGTACTGAAGAATGAGGGATCCAAACCTCAAGCTCCTTTTCCACTACATTAGTTAGTAGTTTAATAGACTAGTTTTTACTTCATTTTCATAGCTTAGACGTTTCTTTCCTTCCTTTTAAACTAGTTGTTTCGTTTTTTACTCTTTAAGGGATCCTACTCACTCAAGAATCATTGTGAGTGAGAGCATGCCCTCCTATCAATTTCAATTTTTAGTAATAGTTAGTTTCTTTTAAATTTCTCACTTTTTCGTACCTTTCCAAAAAGAAAAGTAGTGTAGAGATGGCAGAGGTGCACAATGAGAATGACTATTCTAAAGCGATTCCATTCTCCAGAACACGTCCAGTACTTAACATGATGCTAAAGGAGGGATACTTCCCCAGTCTTGGGCTTGGCAAGCATTTACAAGGGATAAAAGAACCACCACCTGTCGTTCTATACCCCCCAGAATATGGTCTAGGGCATGTGTCACCACTTAAGGACATCCCTAAAGATGAAAGGGATTGTACTTCATACATCGTGCCAATGGCAACGCCCTATCAAAAAACTCTAAACGGGTACTTTGTACGCGAGGGGGAAAACTTGTCATACTTCATGTTCCCTGAACCATGGATTGACCATAGGGGGAAGCGCCAACCGGGCTTTGAAATCTTCAGTGACTGTGATCCATACTCTGTCACGATCCGAAATCCCGTCTCTATTTTCTTGGTATAAGCATTTAATTATTTATTACTTAATTATTTAAATATTTATGTGTGCATTTTATGTTTCATAATGTTTTAGGCCTAACATTTTAATTAGTCATTTGTGCTAGTATGAAGTAAGGGAATTATTAGGGAAGAGGATATTAAGGGTAGTAGTAGTAGTGGTAGTAGTAGTAGTAGAGGGGGCCTAGGTGTAACATTTTGGAAATAATTCTACTTACTCCCTCCCTACTCCCCCTCCTCCCTCACTCTTCCCTGTACACACTCAATCTCTCTCTCTTTCCATGGTTTTGAAGGTAAGAAAATCTCTCTCCCTCTTTCCTTCTTTTGATCATCTTCTATTCATTATTTCTTATTGATCCTTTTACATAAAATGTTTATATCGTCGCTAGGATCATGTAGAGCTAAGAAAATTCGAATTCCGTCATCTTTCATAAATTCCAAGTAAGTTACTTTTCCCCTATTTATGCTAAAAATGTTCATCTTTAACTCTATTGATGCTCTAGTTGATATATATGGCTTCTTTGGTTGATTAGGAATTTATTTGTAATTTATCCATTTTTGTGAAATTTGGGTGTTTGAATCATCTCTTGGTTTGGATTGTTTGGGTTGTAAAATAAGTCTTTTGTAGGCATACATGTTGTTTTGGTTCTTTGTTATGCTAGTTAGAAGTGTTGATCTTAGTGGGTTGTAAAAGGGTAAGAAAAATAGCTCAAACCCAGAAAAAAAATGGCAGATTTGGTCCCTCCGGGCAAGGAGGCGCGCGCACCCTTTTTAAGGAGGCCTGCGCTCCCTCTTGTGCTCCAAAAACTCAACCTTCTGATCAAAGGAGGGGCGCGCACCCTTTTTAAGGAGGCGTGCGCCCCCTCATGTGCTTCAAAACTCAACATTCTGATCAAAGGAGGCGCACGCACCCTTTTAAGGGAGGCGTGCGCCCCCCCCCCCCCTTCTCTTTTCCCCAGGTTGTCCGTTTTACGCTCAATCTTCCGGAGGCCATAACTTCTTCATTCGGACTCCGTTTTAGACGTGTAAACTATCGTTTTAAAGATATCCTTGAGTACTTAGAGATGAGTGCGCTTAATTAATTGAGTTTCAGGTTCAGATTAGGTCGGGCTCTCAGTAAGTGTTTCATAACACAAAAACGTTTAGAATTGGTCTAGGTTTTGAGTAACATTCTAGTTGACTCAGATGGTCATTGTGGAACACTCTAGGCTGGTAAAATGGTTCCTTTGTGAACAAAAATGTTATGGAATTTGATTAAGTATCGTTTTGTAATGTTGAACATCTTTGATATGCTGTTTGGATTGGTTCATCTTTATGGTGATTTATTTGGAATGGTTCCCTACTTTGGAATCATTGGTTGTTTATTTAAGCTAGTATTTATTACATAGAATTTATTTGAAAGTCCAGTTGGTTAATTGTGTTCGAGTCAGGCAATGGATAATGCTATAATGGCACAAGCCAAGTCCAGTATAGCATCGCCCATTGGTCCTTCTTTCCTCATCCAGATTGGCCTTGGTTGGGATGAGCTAGCTCCTTTGGTGAGTATTCTAGCTAGTCGTTTTGGGTATGACTCTGTGTCATTTCCCCTGTCCTTTGTGACATGTTACATTGTTATGGTTCCGGTACCGGGGTTGTCATTTCCCCTGTCGTTTTGGGTATGACTCTGTGTCATTTCCCCTGTGTCATCCAGATTGGCCTTGGTTGATTGGTTGAAGCTGCGCAGCAATTGTTCTATCAGTTTGGGAAACCTTGGCTAATATCCTTTTGGGGCAGGTTATTGTTCGGTTTGCATTACTTAAATGTGTAACCTTGGGATAGTATTACCAAACTGTGATGTCATTAAGAAGTTGTAATATTTTGTATTTTTGGTGTAAGCTTGTGGAGCTTATACTAGTGGTTTAGTATTGTTGTTAAGATTTGGATTTCTAAAACCTTGTATGATCATCTTTTGGTATCAAAGAGGAATTTTTATCTTCGGTATTTTGGTATTTTATTGTTTTAAGTCGGCGTCCAGCTCGCGAGCTCCCGGCCCGCGCGGTCGTGGTCGCCACTGTTGGTATCAGAGCTATGGTTTAGCTCTAAGTTTAAGTATAGGTGGACTAGAATGACCTAGGAGGGTAGTAGTGTTCGGAGTGAGTAACGGTTGGTGTTTTATGCAGGTATTTGTTCAAAATGGATTGAAGAAGAGCTGGTGAAGGTCCCAGTGGGGCTCCAAATCATAATGAGATACGGGAAGAAAATCGTGCGATGTTTCAGGGTATGTTTGAAGCGGCTATGAAAGCAATTCATGACCAAGGGCCGAGAGAGGAACATGTAGCACCTCCACGATATGGGTTGGAGCAGTTCTTGAAATTGAAACCGGTCGAGTACGATGGTGAGCCTGATGTGAAAAAGGCTGAAATGTGGATAGAGGCGATGGAAAAGATCTACGATGTCTTTGGTTATACGGATGAAGATAGAGTTCGGTTTGCGGCCTATAAGCTAGTGGGAGCTGCTGAACATTGGTGGAAGGCACTTAAGTCAAGTTGGGATACGACTCTTGTACCGTATACTTGGGAGTTGTTTGTGAGGAAATTCAAGGAACACTTCATTCCTTTGGTTGATCAGAATCGGAAGGAGATCAAATTCCTAAGCTTGGAGCAGAACGTGTTAACCGTAGCTCAATACTCGGCTAAGTTCACAGAATTAGCTAGGTATTGTGACTACCTTGTGAGGACTGAAGAACAGAAGGCGATGAGGTTTATCAGAGGCTTGAGGACAACTATCAGGACTCAGCTTATAGCTCAGATGATTCAGACTTTCCAGGATGCTGTGGACCGTGCTTACTTAGTAGAGCAAGACAACGGGGAACACAATAGAAAGACCGAGGCAGTTAACATGGGGAAACAAGGAGGTCAGAACAGAGCTCAACCATAACAACGTTCAGATAACCGAGGTAATTCAGGAAGGCAGTCTCAGTTCAGAGGACAAGCAATAGTCAGGAATCCGGGTAATACTTCGGGAAACCAAGGGAATCAGAATAAAAGACTTTGTTCTTATTGTCAGAGGGAAGGACATTCGGAGGATCGATGTTGGAAGAAGCAAGGGAAGTGTATTAATTACAGTCAGTTGGGGCACTTTGTGAAAGATTGTCCGAGGTTTAAGGGTCAGCCATCGGGAAGTGGAGCTGGTACTCCACAAGGCCAGAAGAGAGATGCAATGGGGAAGCCTAAGGTTCAAGGAAGAGTTTTTTCTATGAACCAGCAGTAGGCTACTGATGATCCTTCAGTGATAGGAGGTATTATTTCTGTATCTAGTGTGAGCGCCCGTGCATTAGTAGATCCATGATCATTGCATTCATATATATCTGTGCACTTTGCTTCTTTGCTAAATGCTTCATCTAAGTCCTTACCTTATGTGTTAGAGGTGTCAACTCCTATGGGAGAGTGTCTGGTGACTGATAAAGTGTTTCGTGCTTGTGATGTGCTTATTTGTGGTCATGTTTTGTGTGCGGATTTGGTAGTTCTTCTGATACAAGAAGGTCATTACTTTTTCTATTCCTAATGTGCCTAAGTTTGTTTTTGCGGCTATTCCTTTGGGTAGAAATATTCGTATAATTTCTTATGTGAAAGCTAGGAAATTGTTGCATCGTGGTTGTGAGGGTTATTTGGCGAGTGTGCTAGATACCAAGAAAGAATCACCTGGGTTGGAAAGTGTTCGGGTAGTTAGAGAATTTCCTGATGTTTTCTCTTCTGAGTACAGTATGCCACCCGATCAAGAGATAGAGTTCTGTATAGATCTATTACCAGGTACAGCTCCGATTTCGAAAGCACCTTATAGAATGGCTCCATCAGAGTTGAAAGAACTGAAGGTTCAGTTACAAGAGTTGATTGATAGAGGATTTATTCGGCCTAGTGTTTCACCGTGGGGAGCACCTGTTTTGTTTGTAAGGAAGAAAGATGGTTCGTTGAGATTGTGTATTGATTACAGGAAGTTGAATCAGGTAACAGTGAAGAACAAATATCCTCTACTGCATATTGATGATTTGTTTGATCAACTTCAAGGGTCAGTGGTATTTTATAAACTTGATTTGAGGAGTGGGTACCATCAGTTGAAAATTTGATCGGAGGATATTCCGAAGACTGCTTTTCGCACCTGATATGGTCATTATGAGTTCTTGGTTATGCCGTTTGGGTTGACTAACACTCCTGCCGTATTTATGGACTTGATGAACAAGATTTTCCATCCTTATCTTGATATGTTCGTAGTGGTCTTCATTGATGATATACTTGTTTATTCCAAATCTCAAGAAGAGCACGAGCAACATTTAAGGACAGTTTTATCAGTACTCGCAAAGGAACAGTTATTCGCGAAGTTTAGTAAGTGTGAATTTTGGCTCGAGAAAGTTTCATTTCTGGGACATGTTATTTCTAAAGATGGGATTTCTGTGGATCCTTCGAAGATAGAAGCTAATGTTGATTGGAAGAGACTAGAAACAGTGACAGAGATCAGAAGTTTTCTGGGGTTAGCAGGGTATTACAGGAGGTTTATAGAAGGGTTTTCACGGATTGCTACACCGATGACTCAGTTGACCCGAAAGAATGTTCCGTTTGAGTGGACCGAAAATGTAACAACAGTTTTGAAGAGTTGAAGAAGAGGTTGACTACCGCACCGATATTGACATTACCTAATGGGATCGATGACCTAGTGATTTATAGTAATGCATCGAAGGAAGGCTTGGGTTGTGTTTTAATGCAGAATGGGAAAGTTATCGCGTATGCTGTTGGGTTTCCAAGTAACATGCGCAGCGGAATATAGCAATTAAAATTTTAAGAAACCCAAAACTATGGATCCGTTCATATGATTAAGTCAAATACAACAAGATGAATAGAGGAATAACTAACCCTTGATGGCTATGAATTTTCTCTTGGTCTTGGTGGAGATCTTGAAACTTTATCACGAACAAATCACGAACTTTGCAAGATGATAAAATTCACCCTCTAGCGGTATCCACACTTCGAACGAATATCAAAGGAGCTTCTTTGATCTTGGTTGCTAGACCAATATTATGAAACACACTTTCACAATATAATAAAGAACTATATGGGATTTATTTGTGAATTATTTTGTTCCTCAATCAAGGATATCTTAGAACAAAATAAAAACTCTCAAACTCTTTGAGACTCACAAAAGCACTTGTTAATATGGTCTGGCCGAATTGGGGTTTTTATACACAATTAAGACCTATTCCAAATAGGTAACTTGTGCCAAAAACCATTCCTAATCGAATTAGGAAATTTCCAATCGGGAGCACCAGGCGCCCGCCTGGTACCACCCAGGCGCCCGCCTGTTTGGGCAAAAAGTCCAGTTCCTTTCCGGCTTGAACAGGCGCCCGCCTGGTGCAACCCAAGCGCCCGCTTGGTTGACCAGGAGGCCCAGATCTTTCCAGAAATTCCTTGGAAGTCCTCCGACCCTAAATGCCAATATAGTCCTTTTATTTAAGATTCGTTCTATTGTGTGTGACCCTCTAGGATTATACTAAGTTGGCAATGGGCTCAAACATGATTCCTTAAGATATGATTAGGTTCTAGCAAACCGTCATACCTACCCAAATAGTATAACTAGATACAAGTTCGCATTCCTTTAGAATATGTCACAATCCCTTTGTCCACGATGTCATTGAACACAAGTCATGGTCAAACAGTCAACTTGTTTTGTTCAATACTTTCTCGATTCCGAATATGTTGATAATTCAAAAGCTATTGATCCAATCAATTCATTTGAGTCCGGCCGAACATTTCATCAACATCATTCCTTCGAGGGGCCCAAGCTTGACATCTCTCCGTGGAGGGACAAATCCATTTAGCTTATTATTCTTCTCTACGTGAATCCGATTATGCCAATCATACCCTTTATAACTACCGTGTTAAGATAGCGTTTGAATATGTCAAACATAATGTTCATCAAGTGGAAGACTATAATAACTTCATGTCTAAGGATTCAAATGACATGACTAATATGAGATATATGTACGACACAGACCATGACATAAATCTCATACAGCGGGTCATGTCCAGTACCTTGTTCCAAACAAGTACCCATAAATCTAACATGATCATCCCATGATCATTTAGCCTTTATACTAGTGCTTAACAAGTACTAGGGACGGGGATTATTATAAGTAAACATGAACATCAATAATAATCAAAACATCTCTTTTATTGATATGAAATAAATGATAACAATTACAACGTTTATTAAATGTGCCTAGGGCACCACTACCAACAATCTCCCACTTGCCCTAGGCCCAATCTCCCATGTATCTAATACCCATGGACCTAACATGACCATCATGTTAAGCTTGTGGAAGTCCCTTTGTTAGCGGGTCCGTAACATTGTCATCAGTAGGTACTCTGCATATATTTACGTCTCCCCTATCAACGATCTCTCGAATGATATGAAAACGCCTAAGTATGTGTTTGGATTTCTGATGTGCTCTTGGTTCCTTTACTTGAGCAATAGCACCATTATTGTCGCAATAAAGGTCTATTGGATTAGCAATACTAGGAACCACTTCATGTTCAGTTATGAACTTCTTAATCCAAACAGCTTCCTTTGCAGCATCCGATGCAGCAATATACTCAGCTTCTGTTGTAGAATCAGCGGTTGTACTTTGCTTGGAACTCTTCCAGCTTACAGCTCCACCATTTAACATAAACACAAAACCCGATTGCGATCGGCTATCATCTTTGTCGGTTTGGAAGCTTGCATCCGTGTAAGCATTTACAACGAGATTGTCACGACCCGAAATATAGGCTCTATTTTATTAGTAATTAAATGATTTTTTAATTTAATTATTTGCTTATTTATTTATTTAAATTGTTATTTATTTAAATAATTATGTGTGCAAATATGCCTAGCATGTTGTTGGGGTCATTTGGGTTAATGTAGTATTGTTGGGTCTTAATTGGTAGTATGGAGTGTAGTATTGTGTGTGTGTAGTGTGAGAGAGGGGGCCTAACTGTAAGTTTTAAAATAAACCCCCTACTCCCTCCCTACACCTTCCCTCACCTCCTTCTCCCTCCCCATACTCCACCCCATTTTTCCCAGCACTCTCTCCCTCTCTCATTGGCAAAAAGGTGAGTTCTTCTTCTCTTTTCCTTCTCTCTTCTTTTTCTCCATCTTCCTCTCATTATTACTCATTTCTTCAAACGTGAAACATGTTTAGATCGTCGATAGGATCGTAGGAAGCCAAAAAGAATCGAAATCCATCAACTTTGAGAAAATTCAAGTAAGTTACTTTTCCCCCATTTTAATGCTAAATTGTTCATATCATGTTTAGATAGTGTTTGATGTATTACATTTGAAGTTTGGATGAGTTTTGCAATTTATTTGGAATTTATTGAGTTTTTGGTTGAAAATGGTGAATTGATGAATATCTTGATTCAATCTTGGTTTTGGTTGATAAAGGGTGTTGTTAAGGTCCCCTTTTTGTTTAGATAATGTTTGGGTACCTTAGAAATCTTGTTGGGGTGTTGGATTTTGGGTGTTATGTGTTTTGGGTTTGAAAATGGAAGAACCCATGTTGTTCTTCCCGATTTCTGGCAATCCGGAAGGTTGGACGGCCGCACAATATTGCCTGGGCGACCGCGCACCTTTCTGAAAGCTTTTGTTCTTGTTCTGAGGTATTTTGGGCGACCGCACGGTCCATTTTGGGCGGCCGCACAGATCTCTGAAAATTTACATTTGTTGTTAAGTTGTGATTGAAGAACACGTTTTGGTCTAAGCCTTGGGTGTCCTTCTAGTTGACCTTAGTGAACATTGTAGTACACTTTAGTGAAGGAATTGGGTCCTTTGTGACCAAGTTTGTGTTTGATATTCATAAATGGTTAATTGGGACTTTGAAGCACCTTTATTGTGTATTGTTGTTTCATTTCATCTTCTTGGTGATTATTTGGCATGATTCCCTACTTTGGAATCCTTTGTTGTTTATCGTGCTAGTATTTTATTACTTAGCCTTTACGTGAAAGTCCAGCTGGTATTTTGTGTGTGTTTGGGCGATGGGAAAGATTATAATGGCAAAGCCAAGTCCATTATAATGTTGACCATTGTTTTGCCCCCTTCTTTACCCCTTCTCCAGATTGGCCTTGGAAAGGATAAGTCAGCGTTCCTTTGTGAATGTATCTGGCTAGCGGGTATGACTTTGTGTCATGATCCTTGTCCCTTGTGACACTTTTATGTTATTGGTTCCGGTACCGGGGTTTTCTCTTCGGCTTTCATGCTATTATGAAGATGATGATTGTTGATTATTGAAGCTGCGCAGCGATCCTTTATTTGGATGTTCCGGTTTGGAAAACCTTGGCTATATCCTTTGTTATGTGTTTATTTCCGCTGCTATCTGTTACATGATAATTGCTATGTGCTATGTGATAATTATATTGGTTTATTGTTTATTGCATCATAGCATGTCATGTAGTTGCATTAGTAACTTATTGAGATTTATCTCACCCCCTTTCTTTTATCTTTGTTTTTCCTTAACCCCCCCCCCCAGGTGCTAAGGACTAGTCTCGCTGATCACGAGAAAGAGGACGTCGAGTGTGGACCCGTTCTTTTGGGGAAAGTTGTATAGGTTGGTTTACATTATATCAATGTGTAACCTTTTTGGGGATATTTGTACCAAACATTGACGTCATTAGGTTTTTGTACATTTGTATTTTGTTGGGCATAAACTTGTGGAAGTTTATGATAGTTGTATTTAGTTTTTATCAAACTTGGTTTTGTAAAACTTTGGATCATTACCCTTTTTGTATCAAATGGAATTTTTTTAACTTCAGTATTTCTGAGTCTTGGTTTTAGAGTCGACGTCCAGATCGCGGTCCCGGGGCCCGCGGGGTCCGGGGTCGCGACAGTTGGTATCAGAGCTATGGCATTAGCTCTAAGTATAAGTCTAGGTGGATTAGTATGACCTAGGTGGATAGTAGAGTGCGGAGTGATTAATGGTTGATGTTTTATGCAGGTAATTACTCGCAATGTCTGGAAGAAGAAACAGAGGAGGTACTAGCGGGGCACAGAATCAGAATGACACAAGGGATGAAGCACGTGCCATGTTTCAAGGCATGTTCGAGGCGGCCATGAAGGCCATACATGATCAAGGTCCGAGGGTAGAGCAAGCACCACCCCGCTATGGATTGGAGCAATTTCTGAAGTTGAAACCGGTTGAATTCAATGGGGAGCCCGATGTAAGGAAGGCTGAGTTGTGGATTGAGTCAATGGAGAAGATTTACGATGTGTTTGGGTGTTCGGATGAGGACAAGGTCCGGTTCGCGGCTTACAAGCTTGTGGGAACCGCCGAGCATTGGTGGAAGGGTGTCAAAGCTACTTGGGATGATACTCGCACGGTGTATGCGTGGGAGTTGTTTGTGCGCAAATTCAAGGAGCATTTCATTCCGGTTGTTGATCAAAACCGAAAGGAGATCGAGCTACTTAATTTGGAGCAAGGTGTGTTGTCTATAGCACAATACTCGGCTAAGTTCATAGAATTAGCCTGATATTGCGACTATTTGGTGAGGACCGAGGAACAAAAGGCTATGAGATTCATTCGGGGGTTGAAGACCTCCATCCGTACTCAACTTATTGCTCAACGGATTGTGACCTTCCAAGATGCGGTGGACCGAGCCTACTTAATAGAGCAAGATATTGGGGAACATAAGCGGAAGACCGAGGTGGCCAACCCGAGTAAGCAAGGAGCGCAGAGCAAGTCACAACCTAGGATTGATAATCGAGGTAACTTTGGGGGACAATCTCAGTTCCGAGGGAAACCTATCCTAAGGAACCCGGGTACCACTTCCGGGAACCAAGGGAGCCTAATTAGGAAGCCTTGTACCTTTTGTCAGAAGGTAGGCCATGCGGAGGATAGGTGTTGGAAAAAGCAAGGCAAGTGTACCAATTGTGGTGAAATGGGGCACTTTGCGAGAGAGTGCACGAGGTACCGAGGTCAAACATCCGGGTCAGGAGTTGGTATTAATCAGGGTCAGAAAAGGGATGCCGCCGGGAAGCCCAAAGTTCAAGGAAAGGTTTATGCTATGAATCAACAACAAGCGACCGATGATCCATCCGTTATTGGAGGTATTATTTCTGTGTCTAATGTGAGCGCACGAGCGTTAGTAGATCCAGGATCATCTCATTCATACATTTCTGTGCAATTTGCTTCCATGTTAAATGCTGCATTTGAGTCTTTACCGTACGTGCTAGAGGTGTCGACCCCTATAGGAGAATGCTTGATTTCTGATCGAGTCTTTCGTGCTTGTGATGTGGTTATTTGTGGTCGAGTCCTTTGTGCGGATTTGGTGGTTCTTCCTATCCAAGATTTTGATGTCATTTTGGGTATGGATTGGTTGAGCAAGTTTCACGCTTCTGTTGATTGCCGTAAGAAAACTGTTACTTTTTCTATTCCCGATGTGCCTAGATTTGTGTTTGAGGCTTGTCCTCTGAGTAGAAAGGTTCTCCTAATTTCTTTTATGAAAGCGAGAAAGTTATTCATAGTGGTTGTGAGGGGTATTTGGCTAGTGTTCTTGATACTAGGAAAGAATCCCTTAGTTTTGATAGTGTTCGGGTAGTCCGGGAATTTCCCGATGTTTTCTCTACTGAGTATGATATGCCTCCCGATCGTGAGATTGAGTTTTGTATAGATCTTTTGCCGGGTACCGCTCCAATTTCGAAAGCGCCTTATAGGTTAGCTCCCGCAGAGTTGAAAGAATTGAAAGTTCAGTTGCAAGAGTTGCTTGATAGAGGGTTTATCCGCCCTAGTGTTTCCCCGTGGGGAGCACCGGTTTTATTTGTGCGGAAGAAAGACGGTTCCTTGAGATTGTGCATCGATTACCGGAAGTTAAATCAGGTTACGGTGAAGAACAAGTATCCTCTACCGCATATTGATGATTTGTTTGATCAGCTTCAAGGGTCCGTGGTTTTCTCTAAACTTGATTTGAGGAGTGGGTACCATCAGTTGAAGGTTAGATCGGAGGATATTCCGAAGACTGCTTTTCGCACTCGGTACGGTCATTATGAGTTCTTGGTTATGCCGTTTGGGCTGACGAACGCGCCGGCCGTGTTTATGGATTTGATGAACCGGATTTTCCATCCTTATCTTGATTCGTTCGTGGTGGTTTTCATCGACGACATTCTTGTTTATTCGAAATCTCGAGAGGAGCACGAGCAGCATTTGAGGACAGTTTTATCCGTTCTTGCGAGGGAGAAATTATTTGCGAAGTTTAGCAAATGCGAGTTTTGGCTCGAGAAGGTTTCATTTCTGGGTCATGTTATTTCGAAAGATGGGATTTCTGTGGACCCGTCAAAGATAGAAGCAATAGTGGATTGGAAGAGACCCGAATCAGTGACCGAGATTCGTAGCTTTCTTGGTTTAGCCGGGTATTACCGAAGATTTATTGAAGGGTTTTCGAGGATTGCTACTCCGATGACTCAGTTGACCCAGAAGAATGTTCCGTTTGTGTGGACCGAGAAATGTGACAAGAGTTTCGAGGAATTGAAGAAGAGGTTGACTACAGCACCGATCTTGACCTTGCCTAATGGGAACGATGGCCTAGTGATTTACAGTGATGCTTCGAAAGAGGGTTTGGGTTGCGTGTTGATGCAGAATGGGAAAGTAATTGCGTATGCTTCGAGGAAGTTGACCCCGAGTGAACAGAATTACCCGACTCATGATATGGAGTTAGCGGCGATAGTCTTTGCGTTGCACAAGTGGAAACACTATCTTTATGGAGCGAAGTTTGAGATTTTTACCGATCACAAGAGTTTGAAATACCTATTCTCTCAGAAGGAATTGAACAACCGACAGCGCCGATGGATGGAATTGTTGAAGGATTATGATTGCACGATTTCTTATCACCCGGGAAAGGCGAATGTGGTAGCCGATGCGATTAGTAGAAAATCTTATGTGGCTTCGATGATGGTCCGTGAATGGAAAATGCTTGAGGATATTCGAGATTGGTCTCCTCGTGAATCGAGACATGGGGCTATTTTTGCGAATATTAGAGTGTCTCCGACCCTAATTCAGAGGATAAAGGAAGCTCAGAAAGAAGGTCCCGAGTTAGTGAAGGTAATGGGTAAATTGAAGGAAAAGAACTTCGAGGATTTCTCTATTAGCCCGGTGGGAGTGTTGACTTTCCGTGGTCGTTTGTGCGTACCCGATGTTGATGGAATTAAACAGAGAGTTCTTGATGAGGGTCACAAATCGAGGTATACTATTCATCCGGGTAGTACGAAGATGTATCAGGATTTGAAGCAACAATTTTGGTGGATTAATATGAAGAGGGAAATAGCTGAGTATGTATCGAGGTGTTTAACGTGTCAGCAAGTCAAAGCCGAGCATCAGAGACCCGCGGGATTGCTTCAGCCGTTAGATATTCCCGAGTGGAAATGGGAGCATGTGACTATGGATTTCGTTACGGGATTGCCTCGTACCCGTAGGAAGTTTGACAGTGTTTGGGTAATAGTGGATAGATTGACCAAGAGTGCCCATTTCTTGCCTATTGACATCAGATATTCGATGGAGAAGCTTGCGACCCTTTATATTGATGAGATTGTTAGATTGCATGGGGTTCCGGTTAGCATTGTGTCAGATCGAGACCCGAGGTTTACTTCTAGATTCTGGAAGGCGTTTCAGGAAGCTTTGGGTACAGATTTGCGGTTCAGTACAGCTTTTCATCCTCAAACCGATGGTCAATCCGAGAGGACTATTCAGATTTTGGAGGATATGTTGCGAGCTTGTGCGATAGACTTTTCTGATTCTTGGGATTCGCACCTATCGTTAGTGGAGCTCTCCTACAACAACAGTTATCAGGCTAGTATCGAGATGGCACCGTTTGAGGCCTTGTATGGAAGAAAGTGTAGATCGCCTGTTTGTTGGGATGAGGTCGGTGAAGCGAAAGTTTTGGGTATTGATTTGCTTCAGGATTCAGTTGAAAAGGTCAAAGTTATCCGGGATAGATTGAAGACAGCCCAGAGTCGACATAAGAGCTACGCAGATAACCGAAGGCGAGATCTTAGTTTTCAGACCGGTGATTTTGTGTTCTTGAAAGTGTCTCCGAAGGTGGGTATTCGTAGGTCTGGGGAAGAAAGGCAAGTTGGCTCCGAGGTTTATTGGCCCGTTTGAGATTTTGGGAAAGGTTGGACTTCTAGCGTATCGTCTTGTGTTACCATCATCCTTAGACCGGTTGCACAACGTTTTCCACGTTTCTATGCTTCGGAAGTATGTTCATGATCCATCTCACGTGTTACCGAGGATACCGGAGGATATTGAGCCCGATATGAGTTATGAGGAACGACCGGTTCGGATCTTAGATTCCAAAGTTCAAGAGTTGAGGAGCAAGAGTATTTCATTGGTTCGAGTTCTGTGGAGGAATCATAACATCGAGGAGTCGACGTGGGAGCTTCGTGATGAGATCGAGAGGAAATTTCCGTGGCTTTTTGTGTAAGGTGAGTCTCGTTAAAATTCGGGTCGAATTTTCTTTAAGGGGGAGTGAATGTCACGACCCGAAATATAGGCTCTATTTTATTAGTAATTAAATGATTTTTTAATTTAATTATTTGCTTATTTATTTATTTAAATTGTTATTTATTTAAATAATTATGTGTGCAATTTATGTGTTATAATAAATATGCCTAGCATGTTGTTTGGGTCATTTGGGTTAATGTAGTATTGTTGGGTCTTAATTGGTAGTATGGAGTGTAGTATTGTGTGTGTGTAGTGTGAGAGAGGGGGCCTAAGTGTAAGTTTTAAAATAAACCCCCTACTCCCTCCCTACACCTTCCCTCACCTCCTTCTCCCTCCCCATACTCCACCCCATTTTTCCCAGCACTCTCTCCCTCTCTCATTGGCAAAAAGGTGAGTTCTTCTTCTCTTTTCCTTCTCTCTTCTTTTTCTCCATCTTCCTCTCATTATTACTCATTTCTTAAAACGTGAAACATGTTTAGATCGTCGATAGGATCGTAGGAAGCCAAAAAGAATCAAAATCCATCAACTTTGAGAAAATTCAAGTAAGTTACTTTTCCCCCATTTTAATGCTAAATTGTTCATTTCATGTTTAGATAGTGTTTGATGTATTACATTTGAAGTTTGGATGAGTTTTGCAATTTATTTGGAATTTATTGAGTTTTTGGTTGAAAATGGTGAATTGATGAATATCTTGATTCAATCTTGGTTTTGGTTGATAAAGGGTGTTGTTAAGGTCCCCTTTTTGTTTAGATAATGTTTGGGTACCTTAGAAATCTTGTTGGGAGTGTTGGATTTTGGGTGTTATGTGTTTTGGGTTTGAAAATGGAAGAACCCATGTTGTTCTTCCCGATTTCTGGCAATCCGGAAGGTTGGGCGGCCGCACAATATTGCCTGGGCGACCGCGCACCTTTCTGAAAGCTTTTGTTCTTGTTCTGAGGTATTTTGGGCGACCGCACGGTCCATTTTGGGCGGCCCGCACAGATCTCTGAAAATTTACATTTGTTGTTAAGTTGTGATTGAAGAACACGTTTTGGTCTAAGCCTTGGGTGTCCTTCTAGTTGACCTTAGTGAACATTGTAGTACACTTTAGTGAAGGAATTGGGTCCTTTGTGACCAAGTTTGTGTTTGATATTCATAAATGGTTAATTGGGACTTTGAAGCACCTTTATTGTGTATTGTTGTTTCATTTCATCTTCTTGGTGATTATTTGGCATGATTCCCTACTTTGGAATCCTTTGTTGTTTATCGTGCTAGTATTTTATTACTTAGCCTTTACGTGAAAGTCCAGCTGGTATTTGTGTGTGTTTGGGCGATGGGAAAGATTATAATGGCAAAGCCAAGTCCATTATAATGTTGACCATTGTTTTGCCCCCTTCTTTACCCCTTCTCCAGATTGGCCTTGGAAAGGATAAGTCAGCGTTCCTTTGTGAATGTATCTGGCTAGCGGGTATGACTTTGTGTCATGATCCTTGTCCCTTGTGACACTTTTATGTTATTGGTTCCGGTACCGGGGTTTTCTCTTCGCTTTCATGCTATTATGAAGATGATGATTGTTGATTATTGAAGCTGCGCAGCGATCCTTTATTTGGATGTTCCGGTTTGGAAAACCTTGGCTATATCCTTTGTTATGTGTTTATTTCCGCTGTTATCTGTTACATGATAATTGCTATGTGCTATGTGATAATTATATTGGTTTATTGTTTATTGCATCATAGCATGTCATGTAGTTGCATTAGTAACTTATTGAGATTTATCTCACCCCCTTTCTTTTATCTTTGTTTTTTTTCCTTAACACCCCCCCCCAGGTGCTAAGGATTAGTCTCGCTGATCACGAGAAAGAGGACGTCGAGTGTGGACCCGTTCTTTTGGGGAAAGTTGTATAGGTTGGTTTACATTATATCAATGTGTAACCTTTTGGGGATATTTGTACCAAACATTGACGCCATTAGGGTTGTTGTATATTTGTATTTTGTTGGGCATAAACTTGTGGAAGTTTATGATAGTTGTATTTAGTTTTTATCAAACTTGGTTTTGTAAAACTTTGGATCATTACCCTTTTTTGTATCAAATGGAATTTTTTTTAACTTCAGTATTTCTGAGTCTGGTTTTAGAGTCGACGTCCAGAATCGCGGTCCGCCCGGGGCCCGCGGGGTCCTGGTCGCGACAGAGATCATTCTTCCATTCCTCCATGAGACCAAAAACGTGTCTTTAGTTCTTCTCAAGTACTTAAGAATCGCTTTACAGCTATCCAGTGATTTTTCGCCAGGGTCGGATTGGTATCTACTTGTCATGCTCAAAGCATAAGACACATCCGGCCTAGTACAAAATCATGGCATACTGATGGACCCAATTGCCGAAGCATATGAACATCATTCATTTTCTCACGCTCATCTTTTGTCTTAGGACATTGAGTCTTGCTTAGAGAAACTCCATGTAACACCGGGCAAGGTGCCTCTCTTAGAATTTTCCATACGGAATCTTCTAATGACCTTGTCAATGTATGTACTTTGGCTTAAACCAAGTAGCCTCCTTGATCTATCTCTATAGATCTTTAATGCCAAGTATATGCGCGGCTTCACCCATATCTTTCATTGCGAAACACTTTCCTAACCAATCTTCACAGACTGAAGTGTAGGAATGTCGTTTCCAATGAGCAATATGTCATCCACATATAAAATAAGGAATAGCACTATGCTCCCACTAATCTTCTTGTATACACAAGGCTCATCTTCGTTCTTGATGAAACCAACTCTTTGACCGATTCATCAAAACGGAGATTCCAACTCCTTGAAGCTTGCTTCAATCCATAGATGGATCTTTGCAATTTGCATACCTTAGAATCTTGTTCAAAACCTTCTGGTTTGTGTCATATACACATCCTCTTGTAGTTTTCCATTCAGGAAAGCGGTTTTGACGTCCATCTGCCATATTTCATAGTCATGATATGCGGCAATGGCAAGAAAAATTCTTATAGACTTGATCATTGCTACGGGTGAAAAGGTCTCATCATAGTCAATACCATGAACTTGCCTATACCCTTCGCTACAAGCCTAGCTTTGTAATATGCACCTTCCCATCCATGTCAGTCTTCTTCTTGAATGACCCATTTGCATCCTATGGTTTTTACACCTTCGGGTGCATCAATCAAATTCCCAACTTGATTGTCCTGCATGGATTGTAATTCGGATTGCCATGGCTCCAAGCCACTTGTCCGAATCATGGAAGAAGACATCGCCTCTTGGGTAGGTTGACGGTTCATCATTCTCAATGATTTCTACCCTCATTACTATCCGTTACGAGAAATCCATATCTCTCGGGCTCGGATCGTAACCTACTAGATCTGCGAGTTGCTTGTGTATTTTGGAACAGGTTCCACAACTCCTTGTGGTTCTTGTTCTTGTTCCTCTATTGGTTCAATGTTATTTTCTGGGTCTCGAATTTCTTCAAGATTTATTTTACTCCCACTGATTTCTTTTGGAGAGAAACTCTTTCTCTAGAAAGACACCAGTTCGGGCAACAACCACTTTGTTGTCCTCAACGGTTGTAAAAGTAATATCCTTTAGTTTCCCTTAGGATATCCCACGAAAATACATTTATCAGATTTTGTGGCAAGTTTGTCTGAGACAAGTCCTTTTGACAAAAGCTTCACAACCCCAAATCTTCATGAAAGCTAGACAAGGCTTCTTTCCCCTCCACATCTCATATGGAGTCTTTTGAACCGATTTAGTTGAACACATTTAGTGTGAAAGCAGCGGTTCTAGGGCGTAACCCCAAAAGGATATTGGAAGATCAACTTGACTCATCATTGATCGAACCATGTCTAACAAAGTCCGATTCCTCCTTTCGGACACACCATTCCCATTGTGGTGTTTCCGGGTGGAGTCAATTGTGAAACTAATTCCACAATTCTTTAGATGATCATCAAATCTTGACTCAAGTATTCACCACCACGATCTGATCGAAGTGCCCTTAATACTTTTGCCAAGTTGTTTTTCTACTTCATTTTGAAATATTCTAAATATCTCAAATGCTTCACTTTTATGTTTCATTAGGTAAACATACCCAAATCTACATAATCATCAGTGAAGGTTATGAAGTATTGAAATCCTCCCCTAGGCTTGCGCTTAATGGTCCGCATACATCGGAATGTATCAACCCCAATAAGTCGTTTGCCCTTTTCACCCAACTTGGTAAAAGTGTGTGTCTAGTCATTTTTTCAAGAAGACACGACTCACAAGTATCATTGACTCTAAGTCACATGAACCCAAAAGTCCGTCCCCATGGAGTTTTGAGATACGCTTCTCATTAATATGACCAAGACGGCAATGCCACAAATAAGTATGATTTACATCATTTAGGTTTAGATTTCTTATTTACATGATAGACATTATTTTCATTTCTTGACATCCAAGATATAAAGGCCATTAAATGAATTAGCAATACCATAAAGCACATCATTTAAATAAATAGAAAATTTCTTATTCTCAATAAGAAACTTAAAACCTTCATTATCCAAACAAGAAATTGAAATAATATTTGCTTAAATCCGGAACATAATAAACAATTGTCAAAACAAGAATTAATCTGGAAGGTAAAGTGACTTCATAAGTCCCTACGGCTAATGCAGCAACTCTTTGCTCCATTCCCCACACGTAGATCTACTTCACCTTCTTTAAGCAGTCTCCTATGCTTTAGTCCCTGCACATTTAGACAAATGTGAGAACCACATCCGGTATCCAATACCCAGGAATCAGTGGTAGAAAGGAGAATATCTATCATATAGAATACCTGAAGTCGACGCAGCCTTGCTGCTCTTCTTCTTCTTTGCTCTTCCAAGAAAGCCTTGCAATTACGTTTCCAATGACCAATTTCTTGACATGGAAACAGATTGCATCCTTTTGGAATCAGGTTTTACCTCAGAAGCCTTGGCAACCTTTCCTTGCTTGTTTTGGGTTTGACAACTTTTGCCTTACCCTTTCCTTTGGCACTAGCTTTTTCCCATCATGAACCAAGAGCAACGGGAGAACCTTTCTCCACAATTTTCATCTCTGCAGTTTTGAGCATCCCATGCAACTCGAGAGAGATTCTTATCCATTCCATGCATGTTATAATTCATCACAAACTGATTATAACTTTTAGGCAATGAATTAAGAATGAGATCCGTGGTAGCTCCAATGGGATTGGATAGCCAAGTTTCTCAAGGTGCTCTACATAACCTTTCATTTTAAGAAAGTGAGGACTCACTTGTTGCCCTTCATTCATTTTACTAAGTAGTGAATGCAACACATGGTCTTGTACCTCTCTTGCCTAGTTGCTCTTGAAACATGGTTCTCAACTCCACGCCTATCTCATAGGGCTTCCAAATGTTCCAAACTTTGTTGGAGTTTTGAACACATAGCAGCAAGCATGAGACAACTTACATCTCTAGAATCATTACGATGTTTCTTGTAATTGTCCCTTTCTACCCTAGGGGCAGTAGGCGGTGGTTCAGCAGGGAGAGGCCCA
>JAOWBW010000245.1:1340547-1432362 GCA_026119855.1 Campanula takesimana | reverse complement strand
ACCCTAGCCTCAAGCCTAGGAAGCGGCATTCGCTCTAAACCCTAGCCTCAAGCCTAGGAAGCCGCATTCGCTCTAAACCCTAGCGTCGATCCTAGGTAGTGCATTCTCTCCAAACCCTAGCCTCAAGCTTAGGTAGTCGCACTCTTTCTAAACCTAGCCGCCGGGCCTAGGAGACTATATCCTCATTAAACCCTAGTCCTAGACTTAGGAAATTCTTTCACCTTAGTCTCAAAATATAGGAAGTTTACAGTCCTTAGCCTTAAAACCTAGCCTAAAGCCTAGGTTACCACGAACATTTACAAGCCATAGTCACCAATCCCGGAAAATGTTGAACCATAACATCAAGCTTAATGGACCTGTCACAAAAGTAATCCCTCTTCCCAACGGTCCATGGTCTCAAGCCTAGGAAGTCGCAACCTTTCCAACTCCCAGCCTTATGTCTAAAAGCCAACGCCTTTGCAACCTCTATGCCTACCACAACTCCAAGCCCTAGCCTCGAAGCCTAGGATATTTCTAAACCCTAGGAGAGTCATGGTCCTTAAACACCAGTTTCCAAACCCTTGTTCGAAACCCTAACATCTAGGAAGTTCCCAAATCTCAACCTCTCCAAGCCCTAGCACTAAGCCTAGGATAGAATACTCTCCTCATGCTTAAATGAACTCCAATCCCTAACCTGTAAGCCTAGGAAACCCACATTATCTCCAAGACATAATCTAAAGCCCAAGAAGCCGTGACATCTTTGGCATCCTATCTCAAGATTAGGAGATCACCATCTTCCTTATTCCCTTTCCTTAAAAAGCCTTAGGTCCTACCTCTAGGCAACCAAGAAAATGTCCCTTACCTAACACCTTGGTCTCAATGGCTCGTAGCCTCATTCCCTCCTAAATTAGGATAAGAGGAACCCAGATCATGTTTCCCATATTAGCAACTCCCCGAGAGTCATCTCCTTCGCGTCTCCCTAAAGGTCCTTTGCCCTTGTGACTCACCAAAGAGTCCTTTGTGACTCCCCGAGAGTCTATCACCTTTGTGACTCCCCGAGAGTCCGTCACCCTTGTGACTCCCCGAGAGTCTATCACCTTTGTGACTCCCCGAGAGTTCATCCCGTTTACGACTTCATAAAAATCCATCATCTTTGCCTCCACAAGCAAAATGTCAGTTTTACCCCTAGTACATTCCCCTTTGTTCATTTTAGGTGCCCTCAGCACTATTTTGACTAATATTCGTTACCTTTGGGAACGGAAAGCCCCTTAAAATTTCCATTCTTCACCAGATATTTGCTTAGGATTCGTATGATTACAGAGACTTCGGCGCCTCTATATCATACGCACCTTAGATCGATCGTGATTGGCAGAGACCCGGGCGTTTCTAATTACGAGAGATCCAGCATCTATTATTTTAACGCGATCGGCAGAAACCCAGGCGTTTCTGATTGCGTTTAAAATTTCCAAACATTTTCTTAGGATTCGTATGATTACAGAGACTTCGGCGCCTCTATGTCATACGCATCCTAGATCGATCGTGAGTGGCAGAGACCGGGCGTTTCTAATTACGAGAGATCCAGCATCTATTATTTTAACGCAATCGCCAGAAACCCAGACGTTTTTGATTGCGTTTAAAATTTCCAAACATTTGCTTAGGATTCGTATGATTACAAAGACTTCGGCGCCTCTATGACATACGCATCCTAGATCGATCGCGATTGGCAGAAGCCTCGGCGTTTTTGTTTGCGAGAGATCCAGCATCTATTATTTTAGCATTTCCTAATATTTGCTTAGGATTCGTGTGGTTGTAGAGACTTCGACGCCTCTATGACATACGCATCCTAGATCGATCGCGACTGGCAGAAGCCTCGGCGTTTCTGTTTGTGAGAGATCCAGTATCTATTATTTTAGCAGTTTCCTAATATTTGCTTAGGATTTGTATGATCGTAGAGACTTCGGCGCCTCTATGACATACGCATCCTAGATCGATCGCGATTGGCAGAAGCCTCGGCGTTTCTGTTTGCGAGAGATCCAGCATCAATTATTTTGGCGGTCAGCAGAAGCCTCGGCGTTTCTGTTGCGAGAGATCCAGCATCCATTATTTTAGCGCGATCGGCAGAAACCAGGGCGTTTCTGTTTGCGTTTACCTCAGCATTTATTACTCCACCTCGGAATTATTTAGACGACGTAGTCTTTATTATCCCACTATCCCTCTTACTTCCTTTCCCCAAATGACTTCATTGCTTACGAATGTTCGTTCTTCATACAGGATAGTAGGATTGTTATCCCTAGCAGAAGTCCGATGTCTCGTTTATTTCCCCAATATCTCTAAACTACGACCGGCTTGATTCCTTCGAGGATACGTAGGAAACCTGAAAAGGTTCAGCCACCCGACCACCTTGGTCATTTCCTATCCCCTCCGAACTACGACCGGCTTGATTCCTCCGAGGATACGTAGGAAACCTGAAAAGGTTCAGCCACCCGACCGACATGGTCATCTCTTATCCCCAGCAATTACATTTTTCCCCGGCACATGTCTCCCCAGCAAGTCACATTTTCTCCCAAGCGGAAGGCATTGATCCCATCAGAGGACAATCATTCTCAATTTTCCGCATCAGATTTGAACTACGTTTGGCTTGATTCCCCCGCAGATACGTAGGTCGCCTCCAAGGTTCAGCCGTCCATCACCCTTCATCTGTTTTGAAACTCATGTTTCAGACGGTTCCTATTTTTATCGTCGACCCCACATTGCCTTGCAAGAAGCGTCGCCGAGGGGCTACTGTTAGTACCCGATCTTAAAATGAGTTTATTAGGGCTTTCCCAAATATACAAGGACTTTATAGGGATTAGAAACCTTGCAAAAGACTTGTCCCGGATTTCCAAAATATAGCTCATTATTTTAGGAATATCTAGAATGACTTAAATTACAGTCGGCACGAAAACAGTCATAAATTTTGACTCCGGATGAATTACGAAACGCACCGCATATCAAATCGAACGCGAGAGAAAGAAGAACAAGAAAAAAATGAACTTGGCCACGCGGCCACATTCCATCATGGCCAGGCGTCCATGTTTGCCAAGTGCAATCTTGGCCACGCGGCCATGTTTGCCAAATGCAATCTTGGCCACGCGGCCATCTTTGCCTCAGGTGATCTGGACCGTCAGATCTTTCCAAAAGTTTCCTATTTAAAGACTTCCCTTGCCTCATAATTAAGGGATCCGAATTTGAGAGCTTTCAAGTGACGATTTTGCTCCCAAATCAAGTCATTCAAGCCTCCTAGAACACTCTCAAGAATCCCAAGAAGATCCAAGGTTATTTCTTGCCAACAAAGGTAAGTTTTCTAACTTTTTCTTCATGTTCTTGTCATATTATTAGATTAGATCCATAATATTCATATTCTTAACATGTTTATTCATATGTTCTTCATAATATTCATATTCTTAATATGTTTATTCATGTGTTCTTCATAATATTCATGTTCCTAACTTCTTTATTCATATTTTCTTCATGACATTCATATGTTCATAATATGTTCTTCATATGTTCATCATGTTCTTAGATTAAAACCTTATTTATATGCTATATTTAGGGTTGCGATCTTCATGTTTACATGTTATTTCATAGCCGATGATGATCTAGGGTTCATCAACCCAAGGATGATCTAGGAACTATTTCTAAACCCTAAACTTTAGGTAATTACTCCCATGGTCAATAATCCTCCCATGATGAATGTGATGAATGTTCATTGAGATCTAATCGATGGCATAGTCATTATTCTAGGATGTGATCATCCTGCATGTTTCTTTCTCCTCCCTCTTCATTATGCATGATCCCTACTCTCTCTCCACATTCTAATTATGTGCGAACTACGCTGACCTGAGCTTCTCACATTGAGAGGAACGTAGGCAATCTTCGGATCCGGTCTAAATCACTAACACACTACATACACCGCATCATGATAGAAAGACCGATCAATTCGGGCAATAGGAGTGATAACGTAAATATTCTTCTCATGTTGTAATTTGACCCCCGAACCCACTAAAATGCTTTTTTCAATGTTTTGGCTTTTAATTAAAACGGCGTGGCGACTCTCATATTTTTAATGTCGTTAAGAATATTCCTTTTGTAAATAAAAATAATCACAAGATACTTCCCATGCGTCGCTTCATCGGAAAGGGGTATTCACAGTGTCCCACGAATTCGGAAAGTCAAATGTGCAAGCCCGTAACATATCCTCGAGAATCTGAATGGTTCTTTCAGACTGACCGTCAGTCTGAGGATGAAATGCTGTGCTAAACCTCAAATCGGTACCCAAGGCCTTCTGTAACGCTTGCCAAAATTGGGATGTAAACCTGGGATCTCTGTCTGACACAATACTAACTGGAACACCATGTAATCTGACAATCTCATGAATATACAAATTCGCAAGTTTCTCCATCGAATAGGAAATGTCAATGGGTAAGAAATGAGAAGATTTAGTCAATCTGTCCACGATCACCCAAACTGCATTGAACCTCCTTCGAGTCCTGGGTAGTCCGGTTACAAAATCCATCGTAATATGTTCCCACTTCCACTCGGGGATCTCAAGAGGCTGAAGTAGACCTGCGGGTCTCTGATGCTCTGCTTTTTCTTGTTGACAGGTCAAACACTTCGACACATATTCTGCAATTTCCCTCTTCATGTTAATCCACCAAAATTGTTGTTTTAAATCCTGATACATCTTGGTACTCCCGGGTGAATGGTATACCTGGATTTGTGACCCTCATCAAGAACTCGCTGTTTAATCCCACCAATATTTGGCACACACAATCTGCTACGGTAAGTCAACACTCCCTCGGAGTCAAGCTGGAAGTCCACGTACTGTCTATCCCGAGCATTATCCATAATCTTCTTCAACTCTGGGTCATCCTTCTGAGTATCCTTTATTTGTTGAATTAATGTGGGAAATACATTGAGGTTCGCAAAAATAACTCCACGTTTTGACTCTTGGGGATGCCAATCTCGAGCATCCTCTAGCAATTTCCATTCACGAATCATCATTGATGCCACATAAGACTTTCGACTGATCACATCAGCTACTACATTTGCTTTGCCCGGATGGTACGAAATGGCGCAATCATAATCTTTTAAAAGCTCCATCCACCTACGCTGACGGTTATTCAATTCCTTTTGAGAGAAGAGGTATTTCAAACTCTTGTGATCGGTAAAAATCTCAAACTTCGCTCCATATAGGTAATGCTTCCACTTATGCAACGCAAAGACTATCGCAACCAACTCCATATCATGAGTAGGGTAATTCTGTTCACTAGGGGTTAACTTCCTCGAAGCATATGCAATTACTTTCCCATTCTGCATTAAAACACAACCCAAACCCTCTTTCGAAGCATCACTGTAAATTACTAAATCATCATTTCCATTTGGTAACGCAAGAATAGGAGCCGTAGTTAACCTCTTCTTTAATTCATCAAAGCTACTTTGACATTTTTCACTCCACACAAACGGTACATCCTTCCAGGTCAACTGAGTCATCGGAGTAGCAATCCTCGAAAACTACCCTTCTATAAACCTTCTGTAATACCCGGCTAAGCCCAGAAAACTTCTGATCTCGGTCACTGTCTCGGGTCTCTTCCAATCCACTATGGCTTCTATCTTTGAAGGATCCACAGACATCCCATCTTTAGAAATAACATGACCCAGAAATGAAACCTTCTCGAGCCAAAATTCGCATTTACTAAACTTCGCAAACAACTACTCCCTCGCAAGAATGGATAAAACTGTCCTCAAGTGTTGCTCGTGCTCCTCTCGAGATTTAGAGTAGACAAGAATGTCGTCGATGAAGACCACCACGAACGAATCAAGATAAGGATGGAAAACCCGGTTCACCAAATCCATAAATACGGCAGGCGCGTTAGTCAACCCAAACGGCATAATCAAGAACTCGTAATGACCATAGCGGGTACGAAAAGCAGTCTTCGGAATATCCTCTGATCGAATCTTCAACTGATGGTACCCACTCCTCAAATCAAGTTTAGAAAACACCACGGACCCTTGAAGATGATCAAATAAATCATCAATGTGAGGTAGAGGATACTTGTTCTTCACTGTAACCTGATTCAACTTTCGGTAATCAATACACAATCTCAAAGGACCGTCTTTCTTCCGCACAAACAAAACCGGTGCTCCCCACGGGAAAACAAGAGGGCGGATAAACCCTCGATCAAGCAACTCTTGCAACTGAACCTTTAGTTCCTTCAACTCTACGGGAGCCAACCTATACGGTGCCTTTGAAATCGGAGCCGTACCCGGCAAAAGGTCTATACAAAACTCTATCTCACGATCGGGAGGCATATTATATTCAGAAGAGAAAACATCGGGAAATTCTCTAACTACCCGAACACTCTCCAAACTAGGGGATTCTTTCCTAGTATCAAGCACATTAGCCAAGTATCCCTCGCAACCACGATGCAACAATCTCCTAGCCTTCACATAAGAAATGATACGAATATTCCTACCCAAAGGCATAGCCTCAAAAACAAATTTAGGCATATTGGGAATAGAAAAAGTAACAACTTTCTTACGACAATCAACAGAAGCATGAAACTTGCTCAACCAATCCATACCCAAAATAACATCAAAGTCTTGAATCGGAAGGACTACCAAGTCCGCACACAAGACACGACCACATATAAGCACATCACAAGCACGAAATACTCTATCGGTCGCCAAACACTCTCCCATAGGAGTTGACACCTCTAACACATAGGGCAAAGACTCAGATGCAGCATTTAGTAAATAAGCAAATTGCACAGAAATGTAAGAATGAGATGATCCTGGATCTACTAACGTACGTGCGCTCATACTAGATATAGAAACAATACCTCCAATCACTGAGGGATCATCTGCCTGATGCTGATTCATTGCAAACACTTTTCCTTGGACCTTGGGCTTCCCCGTAGCATCCCTTTTCTGACCCTAACGCTTTCATATATAACACTACCTGTTTTTAATTCATTTTGTTGATCGCAGAGTCTCGAGGGTGCAGGTAATTGACGAGAGACGATCGTCATTGGCTACGGATTGTGAATAGAGTGCCCCTAATCAACCTCTACTGCAAGGCCTGCAATCAGAAGGTGCTTCTAGATTTGTGAAGTGGTTGTTGTTTCTTATTTTATCCCAAGATTGTGCTGTAGGAACGCATGTTTCGTTTTGTGAAGGATTTCAGCATCCACTGCATCATCAGTCCAATTAGCTGACCCGTTTTGCTGGCCTAATTTTCTGAAGCATCTTCTTCAGGTAATTTTTTTGGGATCTTTATCAGATTATCATTGTTATATTGGGAACAATCTTTGCAAATGAAAATAGTAAGCTTACTTATTAAGTTTCGTTTGTTCATAGAATTAGCATGCTTTTGCCATTATAACTGAAGCATTTGATGTTAGGCTTATGTGTTTCAGTGTCTTCAGTAAGCTTTTTTTGCCCTGGATTAGCTTAAATGCTGCAGTCACATTTTGTTTAGATCAGTTTAGGGTTGATGCAATTTAGAATGAATAATTTTATAAACAAAAATATAACAGGATATGATCTTAGCCTCCATGACGAGGTTTGCAGAAGTGATGGGCTAGCAGGCATAATCAATTGCATAACAAATGGTTGAACTCGAGAAGATGGCAATAAAAAAGATTCTTGAGATAGCATATCAAGAAAATGATGTTTCAGGATTTTTTTTTTTTACCCATATTCTTTTAGTGTATGTATCATGTTATTATAGTTAAATTAGTATTTGGGGGCTCCAGCTATTGGTTTCTTTCAAACCAAAACTTAACTAAATTGAACTATGGGAATCGACTGTTCTGAAACTCTGAAGTATGCATTATTGCAACAAAAATATCCTACCTCCGTCTCAAAATGAATGTCCATTTTATTTTTCAAATTTTGCATTTTTTTTGAGTTTTCATTTTTGGGCAGATGGAGTAGCTTATAAACTGACATAGAACTGACGCTTAAATCTTTGCCCCATCCGTCCCAAAATATATGTCGCATTTCTATATAATTCAAACTTCCGGCCCTTCCATTTCAGTAACTTAAAACCTTTTGATTATTTGAAGTTGGGTGGGATTTCTCTTGGTAATATGATTTTTTAATTGAGAGTTCAATGCTTTGGGGCCAGCTGATGTATGATGCATTCCCTCATCCACTGCCCACAGGCCATGTAGTGTTTGATTTTGAAGTTTATTGATCTCCAAATGCATATGAGCAGTTAATAGGTTTCTGAAGGCTTGACCCATACACACAAAGTATCTCTTCTCTCTACAATTAATCCATCGTCATCATAGCGATACCATCCCTCCGTCATTGGTTCTACTCCGAGATGACGAGACTTGCCCACTGTTGAATTAATAGTCAGGGATCATGAGAATCCAATTGCTTATTTTGTTTGCTTGAGATAGAATTTAATGCAAGCAAGAGCTATCAAAATGTAACTTTTAGAGTGCTTATCAATTCTATTACTCCCTCCGACATTTTCTCCTATGACCTCATGCAATTGATCTGGTCATCTATCTACTTTTGGTGTTGTAGTTTGTATGGCCTGTTAGGTTACATTCAGTTGTTTTTCCTTTTGATTCTAAATCTCCCTCTATTCCGTAATCTAATGGCTTCGCCCTTTCACATGCATGTTACTGCAGCACATGTAGAACTCCTCTCTCTAATCTAGATCTATCTCTGTATCTCCATTGTCGTGTGTGTATTTAGTGTTTGTTTGTGTGTTTTATTGCAATTGATCACTGTATTGATTGCCTCCATATTTATACTACAAATAAAAAAAGGTGCAGAGGAAGTTTTACAAAACACAGCTATGTTTACTTCACCGGAGAGGATACTATTCTGTTCCGGATTCTGAGTTCTACATTGTTTGGATGAACGTTTGGATGAACGTCGGCCAATGAAATTATTATTTTTTCTATCATATAAATATGAATATAGTAATTTCACAATAAAATAGATATCAAATAGTATTATTTTTGTTGTTGTTTGTATAAAAGTGGGAATGCTGCACTTGATGTATAAATTTTTATATTAGTTGGACTTGCAATGTGCTATAGATTTGTTGTATGGGAGTATGGGACCATACAATGGAGTGCAAAGGATATGGCAAAGAAATACTCTAAATGGAATTGGCATCAATGGCATGTATAACCCAAAGGTATATTTTACATTCTAAGCATCATTTTTTAAAAACAAATGCCATAGTCCCCCCCCCCCCCGGCCGTATTTATGTAGACATGTGTAGTTTCACAATGGAAGACATCCCCTCCAAGTCTGCAAATGATTAAGTATGTAGACATGTTTAGGGGTAAAGATATAGATACCATTGAAGATGACTTGAGTCTGTAAAGCTCATGATTTTGTTTATGAATGTAGAATAAGATTATTTGCACCTTTTCATTTTACATACTTATTTTGGCGAATTGCATTTTAGTTACATGAGTTTGTCGTCAAGTTTCAATTAGTTACTCAGTTTATGTTTCAGTCAATTTAGTTATTGAATTTGTCTTTTTGTTACAATTAGGTGTAAAATTGGTTAATTCGTCAAAAACCTAACGTAAATGGATGAAAAAACCAACAAACTTTTTTTTAGAATTGCATTGATCATCCCTACAGTTTAAATGATCACACTTTGCCCCCTCAAATAACTAAAGTGCAATTTTTCTTTTAAATAAACCCATATCAATTTTTTCTTTTAAATAAACCCATCCCTTATTCTTCTTCTTCTTCTTCCTAACCCAGCTTCCTCTCTGCCTCTCTTTCTCCCTCCTTAATTTTTTTTCTCTCTCCCTCCCTCCTTTATCTTTTCTCTCCCCCCTTCACAACTGATTCAAGCAAACCCAGATCTTGATTCAAGCAAACCCAGATCTGGATCTGGATTTGATGTTGTTTCTGGGCTTAATTCAGTCGTCGGTCGGGGTTTTTTTCTAACCGGAATCCTACCTGTAAACTGATTGCTCGGCCGGGACATGGGATTGAAACTTTGTCACTGAAAACGCTGACCACCATCGACGACGAAGACGCCGACGACGGTGAAGACGCCGACCACCATCGACGACGAAGACGCCGACAACGGTGACGGCTAGAGGGAGATGCCGACGGTGATGACAAAAGGGCTTACGATCGGCGTAGGGATTGACGGAGACTCATTCTTTCCGTTCTCTCTTTCGCTTTCTAAGTCGTATGAGTTCGGGGCGGCTGTTTCAGGCGAAGACGGCGGCGGTAAGATGGGTGGTTGATTGGGAAGAATTGGTATGGGTGCAAAGGGGAAGAAAACTTGGATGTTTTGAAGATTGGATTGAGAAAAAGAAGGGGAGATTAATGAAAATAAAAAGAAAAAGAATGTGGAAAGAATTCGCCATGGATGGTAGTTAAGATCCATTAGAGCTTCCATGGATTTGCAGGGAGAAATTTGAATTTGAATTTGGGTTTTTGAGAATTTTGTGATTTTTGGGCATTGTAGAGTAATGTGTTTGGGCGATCGCCGGAGGAGGGTGTGGTGATAGAGAGAGGGTGTGGTGATAGAGAGAGAATGTAGTGAGAGATCTTTGTAGGGGTGTTATGGAATAATTTAAACTTTAGGGTTGATCATTGCAATTTTGAAAGAACTTTGTTACATTTTTCATCAATTTTCATAAGTTTTCTATTGGGCTAACAAATTTTACACCTAATTGTAACAAAAAGACAAATTCAATAACTAAATTGACCGAAACATAAACCGGGTAACTAATTGAAACTTGACGACAAACTCAGGTAACTAATTTGCAATTTGCCCATTATATTTTTACAGGTAGAACTTTTATCATACACTCCGTCCGTGTGACCACTAATGAAAAACACATAAATGTTTATGAACTTTCATTCTGTCCGTGTGACCACTAATGAAAAACACATAAATGTTTATGAACTTTCATTTTCGGGTTGATGCAACTTTTAATAGAACTCACAAAAAAAAATTATGACAGAAAATAAAAGATAGCACAAATAAATGAGTGAGGAGGCGTGAAATTGGACATATTGTCACCGTGCCATCGGCACGGGTAGAGTAGTAGTATATATTTATTATAAAATGAAGACAATTAACTAAATTTAACTACTTTCTTAATAAGTGTGATTTTAGTTAGTTTTAGTTATATTTGTAACGAGAGGGAGAATATCCTCTTGGGATGGTCAAACCAGACCGGAATCGGACCGCAACAGTCGAACCGGCCCGGAACTGAAAAAACCGTAACCACCATGAACCGCCATAAAAACCGGAACCGTGGGAACCGGAACCGTTTTGGATAAGGGCCGGTTAAGGTTCAACCCCCAAAAAAATCGTGAACCGACGGGTCCGAACCGCCCAACCAAACCGTGAACCGGAACCGTCTGAACCGTCAGTAAAACCGTTAAAAAACCATCAAAATCATTAGATTTCTAACAGTTTCATCATAATTAACCGTTATTAATGGAAGGTTGACAAGAAAGGTTGTGTTTTGACTAATATTTTTGCCAAATTCAGTGAATGAAAATAATCAAAATGTGTTTTGAATGATTTCTAATAGTTTCATCAGAATTAACCGTTAAAAAACCATCATAAAGGAACCGCGGAACCGAACCAGAACCGGAACGGAACGGGACCGGAACCGGATTGTGACAACCGGAACCGGAACCGGTGTAACCAATGGCTGGTTAAGGTTCACATAAAAGTCGAACCAGAACTGGCGGTTCTGAACCGGAACCGGAACCGGAACTGTGTTTGGTCATCCCTAATATCCTCTAGCTCTTCCTTCCTTTGTACCAAAGATAAAAATACTACCCTCTTCCGTTTCCTTGGTCTTGGACTTGCACTCTACTCCCTCCGTTCCATTTTAAGAGTCAAAAATTGGGTGGGTTCAAAAATTAAGGAAAAAAAATGATGTTTTGTGATTATTGATAGTTTGATAGGAGAGAGGAAGTGGGGTAGAGAAGAGTTACTAGATAATTGTTGTGAGTATGACATGTAGGACCCACTTTCCATTTTAAGATTTTTTGACTCTTACAATGAGACGCTACAACAACAACAACAACAACAAAGCCTTAGTCCCAAAATAATTTGGGGTCGGCTAACATGAATCCTCATATGTCATCGTGATAAAAGGAAGAGAGAGAGAGAGAGAGAGAAAGAGAGGAAAAAGATGGAGAAAATAAAATAAAATAAAATAAATAAATAAATAAATAATAATAATAAAAAGTACGATCAACCCCCATCATTCACATGAATTTTCGCCCTCCACTCCGGCCTCTTCAACGCCACATCTTCATCCACTCCGAGTAAACTCATATCATTTTCAATCACCTTAATCCAAGTTTGCTTGGGTCTTCCCCTACCCCTCGCCATTTTATCACTTCTCCACTCTTCAGGCCTCCTAACCGGTGCATCACTCGGTCTCCGTCTCACATGACCAAACCACCTTAGACGATGCTCCCTCATTTTATCCTCAATGGGCGCAACTCCTACTTTACCCCTGATCACCTCATTTCTCAATCGATCCTTTCTTGTATGCCCACACATCCATCGTAGCATACGCATCTCCGCTACATTCATCTTATGAATATGACACTGTTTCACGGCCCAACATTCAGTGCCATAAAGCAGTGCAGGCCTAATTACCGTACGATAGAATTTTCCCTTTAATCTATTTGGCATGCCACGATCACAAAGAAACCCTGTGGCACTCTTCCACTTCAACCAACCTGCTTTAATCCTATGAGCCACATCTCCATCCAACTCCATCTTTTTGGATAATAGATCCAAGATAGCGAAAGAACTCGGAAGCTTGGACAATCTTTCCATCGAATGTGATCACTCCTGCCTCCCTGCTTCCAACTTTGCTAAATTTGCACTCCATATATTCAGTTTTGCTTCTGCTTAACCTAAAACCTCGAGATTCCAAAGTGCGTCTCCACAACTCCAATTTACTTTCAACACCTTCTTTTGTCTCATCAATCAGCACAATATCATCTGCGAACAACATACACCATGGAATATCATCTTGGATTGACCTCGTCACTTCATCCATTATTAGGGCAAAGAGAAAGGGACTAAGTGCAGAGCCTTGATGCACTCCAATCGTGATAGGGAACTCTTCTGTCTTCCCAACGCTTGTCCGTACACTAGTACTAACTCTATTATACATGTCCTTAATAATATCAATATATTTCTTTGAAACACCTTTCTTTACTAAAGCCCACCAAAGTACCTCTCTTGGCACTTTATCATACGCCTTCTCCAAATCAATGAAAACCATGTGCAAATCTTTCTTTTTATCTCGATATTTCTCCATGATTTGTCTCATAAGATAGATTGCGTCCATAGTCGATCTGCCGGGCATAAATCCAAATTGGTTATCCGAAATATTCACAATTTTTCTTAGCCGTTGTGCAATCACTCTTTCCCAAAGTTTCATAGTATGGCTCATTAATTTGATCCCTCGATAGTTGGCACAATCTTGGACATCACCTTTGTTCTTATACAAAGGGATTAGGGTACTTTTTCTCCACTCCAATGGCATTGTGTTACTTCTCCATATCTTGTTGAATAGTGTTGTTAACCAATCTATTCCCCTCTCCCCAAAACATCTCCACACCTCAATTGGTATTCCATCCAGCCCTACGGCTTTCTTTAATCCCATCTTTTTCATCGCCATTTCCACTTCACCCTTTTGAATTCGCCGCATAAAATCTCCATTACTCATACTCGAAGGGATAGTTATATCTCCAATGTCCTGCTCTTGATTGCCATTAAACGAGGTATTGAAGTACGAACTCCACCTATCTTTTACCTCTTTATCCCCGACCAACACTCTTTGGTCTACATCCTTAACACATTTAACCCTCCCAATGTGTCGTGTCCTCTTATCCCTCATACGAGCATGTCTATAGATGTCTTTTTCCCCTTCTTTTGTATCCAATCTATCATAAAGTTTCTTATTCACCTTTGCTCTTGCATCTTTTACTGTTTTCTTTGCTTCTCTTCTAGCCTCCTTATACCTCTCATGGTTCTCCTCACTCCTGCATTTTCCCAATAATTTATAGCATTCTCGCTTGCTCTTTATCGCTTGCTTTACTTCCTCGTTCCACCATGATGTGTCCCTACTTTGTGGCACACTTCCTTTAGATTCTCCAAGGATTTCTCTTGCCACCTCCTTTACCCGACCAAATACCAGTAGTGGCCATCTTAGCTAGAAATCTCTGTTGATTCTCCCCTTGAAGCCTCCACCACTTGATTCTAGGTTCTACTAGTGGTTTTCTCTTCCTTTAAATTCTCCTACTTCGAAAATCAAGTACCACAAGTCTATGTTGAGTTGCAGTACTTTCACCTGGAATAACCTTGCAGTCAGTGTAACTCTTTCTACAAGCATTTCTTAGTAAGAAGAAGTCAATCTGACTTGCATTACCTCCACTTCTATAGGTCACCAAGTGTGATTCTCTCTTCTTGAACCAAGTGTTAATTATACTCAAGTCATATGCCATCGCAAACTCCAGGATCCCGTTCCCTGCTTCATTCCTCTCCCCAAAACCAAAACCTCCATGAATGCTCTCAAAGTCGTGTCGACTAGACCCCACATGTCCATTAAGATCGCCAGCAACGACTAACTTCTCACCACTAGGTACACGTTGCACAACCTCTTCTAAATCTTCCCAGAACTCTTGTTTAATAGATGCGTCCAACCCTACTTGTGGTGCATAGGCACTAATAATAGTTATAATCTCATCACTAACCACAAGTTTAATACCAATAATCCGGTCACTCTTCCTGTACATCTCCACAACATCATCGATATACTCCTTGTCAATAATGATACCTACTCCATTCCTACCCTTCTCCTTTCCTGAATACCAAAGCTTAAAACCCCAAGGTGCTATTTCTTTAGCTTTCTCTCCAACCCACTTAGTTTCTTGTAGACACATTATGTGAATCTTCCTCCTCCTCATAACCTCCACCACTTCTGCTGATCTCCCTGTCAAAGAGCCTATGTTCCAAGTTCCAAAGCGCATCCCACTAATCTTACCCCCACCATGGACTAGCTTCTTTACCCGCACTCGTCCGCAATGCAGGAACACTTGCATATTTGACACCACCCCCGGGCGCCAAGGTGGCGCGTCGCTTCCGGGCGACGACCTAGCAACCTTTGCATACTTATCACTATACTCAGGCTTAGGAAGTGTAGCGCGTCGCTGTGAAGGGAATTCCCCAACGATATTCATATTCGGATTCATGTCATAAGAAATGTGACAAAGTTTTTACGCTGGCTGTCACATGCCTACCGCAACCCTCATCCTTTATCCTGGCTTGGGACAGGCAAGGGTAAATCGTTAGCGGATTTAATCCTTGGCAGATTTAATGAGACGCTCTTTTAGGAAATTTTTTACTCTTAAAATGGGATGGATGGAGTAGATTAGATTGGTTTTTTTTTTTGGGAAGGAATAGATTAGAGGGTGTTGTTATGCACATCCGTAAAATTGGTGAATACACCCGTAAGGATAAACTCACCCCTCAAATATAAAACAAATTCAACAATCTTCCTATTATCTTTTTAATCATAAAAGCACAACTAGTGCCGTCAATTAGGGATCGTCTCGTCCCGCCATATAAATGAGAAGGGATGGGATAGTATATTCTAGGGCTTTAGACTCTAGGCCCCCTGGGCGAGATCAAAATGCCATAAAAACCCACAGATTAAAACCCAAAAAAACCCACTAAAGCCCACATCCCAGCACCCATGGATCCAACGCCAATACCCGAGGTCCTAGTGTGCAGAGACTGTCCGATTTAGTCCGTTGTATCCTGGGAGGCGAACGTCCAAGAACACCTCAAGCAAAACTCGGTGAGGGGACGAATTTGTCTTAAGGAGAGTGTGTCCTTCACACGACTCAGACACACCCATTTCAAGAACTGTTCCAGATTCTGATTTACAATTTTATTTATTGTTTGTAATTATGTTTATTTTATATATTCTGTAAATTGTGCTAACAATTATACCCTTAATAATGATAGTGAGCTATCTCATACCTAACCATTTGATTACCTAGGTAGTTGAATTACTTTAGGGGTATTTGGGACTTCTACACATGCATTAATGATAAATATGTTTAAAACACTCAAAAACGACATCTATTTTGAGACGGAGGGAGTATATATATATATATATATATATATATATATATATATATATATTTTCTTTTGTTTCTCTTTAATTTACAAAGTTAAAAAAAAAAATTGTCAACTTTATCTTATTTTGACCAAGATTATCCTTGTAAACAATCAAAAATTATTAATAAGAATATTACTTTGGTGAATCAATAAAAAAAAATTATTTTATTTTGGGATAGTTATTTTCTTTTTGTAAAGTTTTAATCAAAGTACAACTAAGTTAACAAGTTTTTCTTTTGACGTTGTTTAAAGAGGACAGAAAGAGAATATAATATAAATTGTAGTTTTTGTTTTGAAATGTATTGCTATGTATGTGTTATTTTTATACTAAACAAGAAAGTGTAAAAAAAGAAAATACAAATGAAACTTTTTTTCTTCATTTACATTTGATGTGTATCGAATACCAACCGTACCACTAAACTTGGTATATCGACTTTTATGGTTGAAATCTTAACAAGGTTTTTTTAGAAGATTTTATTATTCTTTTGAAATTTAAAAACTGTTATTTACATATTATGAACATACTACTCAATACTAAAAGTTTCGTTAGGCCATCTACAATGGATTAAATGAAATTTCTCATTCAACACCCACTTTATCACTCCACATCATCTTCTCTCTCTCCAATTAATCCATTCAACACTCATTCAACTTTTAACCCTACAATGGTTTGTTTAATCCCCCATTCAAGAAAAAAATGTTTTTTTTTTGTCGAAATACAATGATACTTACGTCAATTTAAAAGAGATTTTTTTAAAGGAATTTTGGTGTAAAAAAAATAATAATAAAAACATTTTCTGTAAAATAATTGTGCTCAAATAATTGGGATAAAAGAAAATAATTCGTCAACCAATGAGAAGACGCCAAGTGTCAAAACCAGGAAAAAAAAAAAAAGAGCCGCTTGCCTTCCGCGACGCCTTCCCTGGCGCGTGTGCTTCACTCGCCCGCCAGGCCCAATGAAAAGACGCCACATGGCAAAACCGGGAGACAATTCCTCCATTCACACTTGTTTAACCCATAATGCCTTCCCATATCGAGTTCCTTTTTTTTTCTTTTTTTTTGTTTTGCCAGCTATGAAGATAGTTTTAAAAATTTGAGTTCATGTATCTGCAACTTGATGGGATTTGTCAGTTGTTGTGAACGATTTGTGCATTATTCATCATATTGACTATTGAGGTATAGTATATGTATATCTTCATGCTTGTAGATAACGCTATTTATCTATTTGTCTGCATATTTAATTAAAGCCTGGTCAAAGTAGTGTAGAATAATCCCATACCAGTTGACATTCCCTGTATCACATTCATATTTATAATCAAGCTTTGATAATAAAACTTCATTTACAAAAAAAGAGCTACTTACTACAAATTCTTCATATAGTCCCAAAATAAATATTCTCTTTTTTTTTTCACATAAAACAATGGTCATTTTGAGGCTGAGGCAGAAAAAAGAATGGTTGGGGAAAATATGATTTGATTCAAGTATGCAATGCATATATGAGTTGTTTTTATGAAAAACACGTTTTTTTTTAAGTTTAAGGAAAAACCATTTTTTTCGCCGCTACCACTTAAACACACATACACCGACTTCAATAGGACTCATTACACTACACTTTTTTACATTAACACTTATACTTAATAATACATACACTGACACTTTTTTACATTAACACTAGCATTTTTTACTCTAAAACTGACATTCTTTGACACTGACACTTTTTAACACTGACACTCTTTACAGTGGCACTTTATACACTAACACTGACACTTTTTACATTGTCACTTAATAATCATGCACTGGTACTCTTTATGTAATGACCCGATATTTTTTTATTTTATTAATTTATTTTATTTATGTTAATTCATTTTAATTAAATGATAATTAAGGTTAATGGGTTAACTAAGGAAGTGGGCTAGGTAATTAAAGAGTTGGACCAAAAATTGTAATGGGCTGAAGTGGGTTAGTTTGAATTTAAAACAAATAGATCAAGCCCAATTAACAGCTAACCAAAGTATAAAACCTTGGGTTAGTGAATTTTAGGTTTTATTTTATTTACCAAAACAACAAAATAACAAAAACCCTAATCATCACCACCAAAGGCAGCGGCTGCCGGCCAAGGGAGGAGGGAGAAGAGTTTTCGCCATTTTTTTTGAAGTATAATCCGATCATTCTCAAGGTAATGCCAAACCTCACCCTCCAAAATTTATTTCATTGAATTTGGATAAATAAAATTTAAGTTATGCATGTTTTAAGAGAATAATCATTAGGGTTTGCATGCTAGTAAATGAATAGTGAGAAATTTTAATTGCTAAAAGCTTAGATTCAAAGGCTATGATAAAATGATGATCTCCATGTCTAGCTTTATTTTAAGATTAACCCCTGTGATCATAAATTGAATAAATCCATGTTTTATAATGTATGGGAATTGAACAAATAAGGAATTGAGGTTAATTAGGATTTAACAAAAAAAGAGAAAAAAATATGGATTCACCTCATAAGGGTTTCGGCCGAATGGCCTTATGATGTTGGGAATTGTTTTGTTGATTTCTTTTAATATTGTTAGCGATTATTGAATAAATGGATGTTAGAAATTTACAAAGAAAATTAAGAACAAGAAAAAATTGACCAAATCTATAAATCTTGATGCTATAAAATTCGCCCTAAAAAGCTATATGAATTGGGTATTAATTCTTGATTTAGGATGTTAATAGTTTGGACGGAAAAAGTTAGTGTTTTCGTTAGATTTATAATGAAAAGAGAACATGATCCTTAAGAGAGTTATTGGAAAGTTAGAAAACTAACTTGAAAGAATGTAATAAGTACTTGGAAGACCTTGAAAGTTATAAAGTTAACGAGAAGAGGGAAGATTAAAAGATTTCAGTTAGTTTCCTAACGGAAAAGGATTAAACTGATAAGGTTTAAAGTTAAAAGGAATGAAAAGGAAACCTTTGAGGTTAAAGGGGTCTAAGTGGTTAAAAGAAACTTGGGGGACCTTTACGAACAAAACCAAAGTCAAAGGACCTTCCTGCAATTAAACTAAAGTTAGAGGATTAAATTGTAATTAAACTGAAGTTGAAGGATCAAATTGTAATTAAACTAAAGTTGAAGAATCAAATTACAATTAATCCCAAAGTTGAAGGATCAATTTGTAATTAATCCAAAGTTGAAGGGCTTATTTACAATTTCATCAAAGTTGAAGGACTGACTCGTAAATCAAAGTCAGAGACTTAAACATAAGTAAAGAAGTAAAGAAATAAAGAAGTAAAAACACATCTCTCAGTTAACTAAGTAGAAGTAGTTAACATCGTAAGAGGATACTAAAGTAAACTATTCGATGCTTTGTAGATTCGCACAAGGAGAACATTGCAAGGAAAAGCAATCAAGGTAAGGGATTACGTTCCTTACTGTTATTTGAACTCCTGTTGATTGGAACTCTATATTTCTTTCTATAAGTTAGACTATCAATATGGCATGATAGTATTTGAATAAATTCCGCGTTATTGAACGTTCTTTTGGAAGAATCCTTACTTAGTGATGTCCCCATTGATCCACTAAGTATCAAAGATTGAAACTTGTTATCACATACTTGTAGCTTGGTATATTCACATCCTAACTCGTAAGTTAATCACTTACTTGTTGGAATGTACAATGTCCAGTTAGAAAAGACATTGTCGGGACAGTCCAGTTAGAAAAGACTCGTCCTTAAACTAGGGATTGCATGAATGATCACATGCCTTTCTCAGGAATTGTCTGATTACAAGGATAATTCTAGACCCCGAGCATATATGTGTGGATACCATATATGTTACGACCTACACTAATGGCTTGAAAAAGCTAGGTGTACAAAATTGTACCTTTGGCATTGAGGATATAATGTACGTTGGAATTGACGGAACTAGAATGAATCCCTTTGGATCGTAGTGCCATAATCCTTTGAAGGTAAAATCTTAAGAGTATTATGACTGTATTGCTCTGCAGTCTTAAATCAAAAGTAATTGAACCTATCCTTGCAAAAGTCATTCATAGTGTTCGTTCTGGTCGTCTCTCCTTAGTAACCGGAGAGGCCACATATGAACTTACTGAGCATTCATTCGCTCACCCCTTCTCTACAATTTCTATTTCAGGATTTAAGTAGAGGGAAAAGGAAGGAGAGCAGCCGTAGATGGAACGGCAGATTTGAAGATTTATTATTTAGTTATTTTAAGAATAATTAATTACTCTGTTTAAGTTGAAATACATTAACGGCTAGGGTTGTTTACCTGCCGAGACAAGTTTTGATGGTTACGCTTCCGCATTTATGATGAACTGATGATGTAATAAAGGGTTGGTTTGAGAACCCTAATTTGAGGTATTTTAATTATTGTTATTTAATGCCATTTAATGCTCAGATACAGTAAGAAAATTTGGGGTGTTACACTTTACACTGATACTTTTTTACACTAACACTGGCATGTCAAAACCCATCTTTTTCTAAGCTCAGAAAAAACACGTTTTCTATGAGATTTTGGAAGCATATATAGCAATAATTAGCATATACTCCCTCTGTCCCACCTCACTTTGACACTTATTTTCATTTTCATCCCACCTCACTTGGGATTCCCCAAAATGGAATGTTGTTACACTCACAACACCAACCAAATCACTATTCCTCCCACTCATTCTCCGTCCTACTTTACCTTTTACACTCACAACATTTCTTCTCTCTCTTACTTTTTCTTAGTTCTTGTGTAAAAAAACAAAGGTCTCAAGTGAGATGGGGCGGAGAGAGTATAGCAATAATTAACTACTCTTTCATAAAATATATTGAAGAATTAACAAAACATGTTACTATGTGATTCGAGATACTGTTGTTGCTATGCCATTGAATCAAACTGCGACTATATCGTACTCATTCAAACTCCAAAAGGAGGTTCCGAATCTTAAAGTTTTTACGGATTTATCAAATTGATCGATGTCCAGCTGTGTAAATACAGTGCATTCAACATCTCACCACCATTTATAATCACATCGATGGCCTTTGTTAATGGGGATGTTGGTTGTCAAAAGATAGCATGTTCTTAAAATAGCATCCATCAACTGATATCTCCGTTTGTTTTCTGGAAAACATCTTTCGGAAAACATTTTCCGCATTTTCCGGTGTTTGTTAAGCACCGGAAAATGGGGAAAATGTTTTCCGAAAAATGGTTTTCCCTCTTTTCTAAGGAAAACGTTTTCCTTACGTCCACCTAAGGAAAACATTTTCCGAAAAATAATGATGACACAAAATTATTTTTGAACACTCCTCCACATCCACCTCGCCCCTTTCCCACACCACTCATCCCACCCCCACCCCCCCCAAAAAAAATAAAAAAAATAAAAAAAATTCTTTGCACTCATATTAAAATTATTTTTGAACACCTCCCCCACCCCTACTACCCCCACTCACCTACCCACCTCCGCACCCACTCTACCCCACCATCCACCCACCCTCAAAAAAGAAACTTTCTTTTCACACACATTAAAATTATTTTGAACACCTCCCCACCCCACCTCACCCCTACCCCACCCCCTCCCCAACACCACCCATCCCACCTCCCTTCAAAAAATTTCTCATAATACTTTTTTTCTCATATTAAATTATTTTTTGCTCATATGAAAATATTTTCCTGAAAACATTTTCCTTAGATTTACCAAAAAACCAAAAACATGTTTATGTCATTTTCCGGAAAACATTTTCAGGGAAAATCATTTTCCAGAAAATATTTTCCCCCAAACAAACGGAGCCTAATGTAACTGTTATGTTGTCAAATATCGATAGTCAATTTATACATAACTAACTTAAAACACAAGAAGAATTATTCTGGGGGTCATCACAACACAGTATTGTAATCTCGTGGTGTTAGATCTGATTAACATTTTTGTCAAAATCTTGGGTAAAACGCGTTTTACAAAACGACCAAGAAAAACTGTAAGTACCCCGATCTGGATTACTATCCTAAAATAATCAAATTGTAGATTTAAGGGGTAATTTGGGACTTAATTGGATCATTATAATGTTCAAAGGGTATTTTAGGTATTAATTAAATTATTTTAGAAAGGGAGGGACCTTCTGGTAATTTCCAGAAAGCCAGAACCTTGGGTTAATTCCCCACAAAGCCCAAAAAGACTTTGTGGGAATTTCCAGAAATTGCCAAAAGGAAAAGAACGGTCGCACAATGGATGTGCGCTTTCTCAAAGCCAGCCGACAGCCTGCCACGCGTCCCCTCCTCATTCGCTAGCCACCCGCGCATCAGCTCGCCACTCGCCTGGTCTCTGTGTGGACTCCACGCGCCCGACATCCTCCTTGGTGAGGCCTCACCACGTGTCAATCGGTCCCCTCCGCCTTCTAGAACGTGCACCGATGGCCGTTGGATCTTCCCAAATCTACCTAGATCTGATCTGAACCATTGAATCCCTCCCAGCCTATTTACATCCGAAAATGCCCCATTTTGTGCATAAAAATGATCCAATTTCAACCCATTTTGTGACCAAAAAAGGATCCAATTTGTAACTAAAGAATATCATATTTTTGCTTAGCCCCTAAGCAAGTAACAAGCCAATAGTTGAAGGGCCAAAATATAACTTTAATTTGCAAACAAGCCCCCCATCCATGCTATAAATAGAGAGGTCATCCTCTCTCATTAGAAGAAAATTCTCCCCTAAAGTTACTCTCTAAAATTTTCTTCTCTCCAAAATGAAGTAAATTTCTTTGTGAAAATGGTGATCAATCCATGTTAAGTGAAATCTTAGAGTCCAAGATCTCTAAGTAAAGAAGGAAAAAGGCAAACTTTGGTCAATCAATTAATGATTTACCCCAATCTTGCTTAAAGGTTGAATCTTTACTTTATTGTCATCTTTAACTTTTTCTTGTTGAAATTTTAGCTTTGTTCATTTTCTTGATTATAAAAATGTAGTCTTTATATATGTGAATGATTGGATCCAAGTACTCTCATGATCTCAATGGTTTCATCTTACACTTTTATAGTGTATTAAAATGATGAACTAAGTGGAGAGGAGTACTTGTTATATTTATGTCATTTACTTTATGTCTTTACATTTATGCAGTTTACTTTATGTCTTTATATTTATGCAATTTAATTCCAAGTCTTTACATTTACAAGTCATTTACATTTACAAGTCTTTATTTATTCATGTAATCTTTATATAACTTGGATCCAAATACCCATATGATCCTAAAAGCTTCATCTTGCACTTCAATAGTGCATTAAAACGATGAACTAAATGGAGATGAGATTTGTTACATTTAAAGTCGTAATCTTTAATGTTTATTTCCATTTAAAAGTCTTTATTTCAAGTATTTTCTTGTTTATCTTACTTGGATGATAAAGCCACAATCTTTATTCATCCAAGTAATGATTTGTCCAAGAAAAGCTTTTATCTATTTTAATCTTGTATTGATTATCTTGCTTGGGTGATAAAGTTGACCATCTTTATTCACTCAAGTTGTGGTTCTATCCAAGTAAATCTATTATTGCTATTATTCTCCAATGATTGCTCAAAACCATGGTCTTGACCTTTGTCTTGATTATTCTTACATGGGTTTGATACATATGATGACCAAGATTGTCCCTTTTGACTTTGCTAGCCTTTTCCATGGCTATGTAAAAGTCCGTCCCTAAAGAATACCTTTATTTTACTTGGATAGTTTATCTCTCTTATTTAAAATATCAAAAAAAAGAGGGCATTAACATGCCTACAATTTATTTCCAAAATCACCTTCTAAAAACAAGTTGGTTTCTCCCGTTTTCAAAACACACACACACACACTTGCACATTTTTGTCAATAAACATAGGGAGACTCGGTTTTTCCGAGGCACTTTGGGTGAACTACCGGTTAAGTTCTTCCCAAAGTGTAACCTGACCTCCGAATCCCTTGTCTCTAACCTTTTTTCGTTAAGTTTGGGTTTAAAGTTAAACTAACGTGGCGACTCCGTTTTTTCCATTTTCTTTTGAACATAAAGTGCCGTGTTTGATTCTCGAGAGTAATATTTTCTAGTTTTTTCCCGCGGGTATCTTACAGTGGTGACTCCGCTGGGGAATAAAGTTTTTTCAAACTTCTTTTTAGAATCTTTGGGGACACTTTTGTGTGGGTCAAACTCCCGTCCCCGTTTTTTGACTTTGTGCATGTTTTTGTGTGTGTTTTATGTTTCTGTTTTGACTTAAAGGAATGAAACTGTTCTGGAAAAACAATGAACTGGGGCTTGATGATCAGAAGCTAAAAATTTGCAAAAAATAATGTTGGGAATTTAGTGGTACCCCGTTGCAATCTAGATCAAGAACACAAACCCACAAGCACAATAATGGAAGAATCACACATACAAGAACACAAGAATTGTTTACCCGGTTCGTTCAACACATGAACTACGTCCGGGGGCAATTGCCAAGCCAATATATTATTAATCACACCTTAATAATCTACTACAAATTATCCTAGGTCATGACTATGCTTATATAGCAGTACAAGGAAGATCTAAATCAAATTAAGGAGAGATTGTGTCAAAATAGGAAACAAATCAGCCCAGCCGGCATACCAGGCGCCCGCTCGGGTCTAGGCGAGCGCCCGCTTGAATTAATTCCCCAGGTGGATCAACTCACTGTCCAAATGAGCGCCCGCCTGGTCCAAGGCAAGAGCCCGCCTGCTCCTCCGCCAGGAACTCCTCCTCCAGTTTGAACCCTTTTTGATCTCCACTAACTCCCCTTACTTAAACTCCTTTTCTTCCTCATAGTTTAGGATCCAATCCCAATAATCTCCCACCTGGAGACTAAACTCATAAGCATAGAAACACCCATCAACTCCCACCACGGAGTGAACACCTTTGAACACATTTTACCCCCCCATATTGGCTTGACATTACCGAGCCTCCCGCTCAAGTACTAAGGCGAGTTGAAACCAAGCGACGTTTCAACCCCTCCGTGTTAGATAGTTCTTGCCTCCCCAAATCAGCTTCTACCTTGATTTCTCTCCTCAAGTCTAACTTCGCCTTCTCCCTCCAGACCCACCTTCCTTGCAATGCTTCCCCTTGAAACTTGGACACACCTTGTTTCTTGCATCGTCTTCTCTTGGTCTGAACACGCTCTCTGTTAGGCCACTTGGACTTCCACACCGCGTTGATCAACTTTGTGTCCTTCTCCCCCCTAACATACCGTTTCTTGATGTCTCTCCTTTATACACCAATAGGCCGGTTCTTTAGCCTCTTGCTCCCACCCGAGCGAATGTCGACATTGTAGGTAGAGTACAACATCTTCTCCTTAGCCCCATGAGCTATCACCTTAGCTCCTTTTGTGACTTCCCAAGACCCACCAGTGAAGGTCACACCATACCCTTCATCATCAAGTTGTCCCACGGAAATCACCCTCCTTCTCAAGTCCGGAACATGCATCACATCGTGCAATTGTAAAACAGCCCCGTTAGGTGTCTTCATCAACACATCCCCCTTACCTTTGATCTTCAAAGGTTGATCATCACCAAGATAGATAACCCCAAAATCTCCAGTTTTATACCGCTCCATTGTTTCTGCATCCCCACTAGCATGACAAGAAGCTCCAGAATCCAACACCCAATCTTCACTTGACTGCTCCTCTCCTAGGATTAATACATCTCCATCATCCACCACGTGTGCATCACCATCCTTATCCGGACAGTCATAACTGATATGACCCATCGCGCCACAATTGTAGCACTTGACCGGCTTTTCCCCCTTTTTCGGTCCTCCCCTTCCCCTATTTCTCTCCACCCTAAGTGCAGCCCCATCTGCGGAAGATTCTCCCATTTTATCTTTCCTTCTCAACTCTTCTTGAAGGATGAGATCTCGAACCTCCGTATACACCAATGGTGTTTTCGACGTACTAATCGTTGTGACAGTTACCTCCCAACTATCTGGCAATGATTTTAGTAGAAAACATGCTAACACTTCATCGGAGAAAGTAATATCAACACTTTTCAATTGGTCCACCATACCTTTGAAACTGCCGATATGACTTGCTGCTGTCTGCCCCTCTGACATCTTCGTATTCGCAAACCTCTTTATCAAATGCACCTTATTGATATTCGACGGCTTCTCATACATGTCTGACAGCATCTGTAGCAATCCCACCGTTGTCTTGGCCTCCATCGCGTTCCGTGCAACGTCGTCGGTTAGAGCACTCCTCACCGCTCCTAACGCCTTCCGATCTAACGTCTCCCAATCCCCTTGTGACATGTCTTCGGGTTTCTCCTTTAAGGGTTTATGAAGATCATGTTCATCCTTTCCTCTTAGAATTCCAAACCCGTTCGAACTACGGTGACCTGAGCCTCTTATCGCGTGGGACCCCCTCCCTTGTGGTGAGGGGAACGTAGGCAACATCGGCCCGGTCAAATATCCCTAAATAGAGACACGTGCGTCTTTGGCTCAAAAACTCATCCAAATTTTACCCGAGTCTAAACTACTTTTTTTTTCCCGCCGTAGCAATAATGAAGTGGAAAAGAGCACCGTGTCACCGCCTGTTCAGCATTGAGTCTGATAGTTCCTCAGCTGCTACAACTTCTCCACTCCGGTACCTCGGAATGACCAGCTCAGAGGAAAGTAGTTGGGAGAGTGATGCCGCAGAGAATCAGGACAGTCCAACCAAGGAAGAGTTGCTCCAAGAAGCCTCCAGGGCTCAGGAAGAGATTACCAGGAAACACCACAAAAAAGCACGAGATCAGTTTGTCGAGTCAATGAGACAGAAGGGTGTTAAGATTTTGTTTCAGACTGATGGGTCCTTCATTGAAGTTCTTGACCAAGAGGAAGAGGTCGAAGTCACCCAACTTCCGAATTGCGACCAAATTCCACCCCCTCAATCGGGCGAAAATACCGAGTCCCCTCATTCTCTACCTCAACATACCATCACTCAAAGCTTACCTCCCACTCAAGCTCCCTACACTCCGCCTCATCCCGGATCCAACATTCCCTATGGGTTACCTCCCATGAATCCCCAAATACAATACACTCAAAACACCCATGTCTCACCCTTTACACCGGTCATGCCTCAACCATCACTCCCACGATATCTCCCTAATTACACCCCTTCCCGGTTCGAGATGACCAATCAAATCCCAAGAACTCAGTCACCATATGTGGGTACTCGATCAACCATTGGATTCCATGGTGACCCGTATCATTTCTACAATCCAAGACCTTTTGGACCACAATTTCCTTGCATGCCTCCAATGTATATTCCTGCAAGCAACCAAGGTTATGGGTATGCCTACACCCACGCACTTCCACAGAATCCTCATGTTGCACCTCAGTCGGATAGGTTGTTGGGAAAGAGAAAGCAAATGGAATATAAGGAACCCCTTGTCTCGAGCAGCGGTAATTCCCACCACCACCACACTTCGGTCAAAGGTAAAGGAAAATCCAAACGCCAACCCAAACCTCGCTTCATAAGGTTTGAGGATTTCGGAATGCCCATAAGCAACGTATTTGAGGGATTGGTTAAAAAAGGCCTCGCAAAGCCTCTTGTCAACTTCCAACCCAAAAACCCCGAGAGGTACCTCGATGTTAACAAAAGGTATGCTTTCCACAATTGCCATGGGCACAATACCGACGAGTGCTCTGTTGTGAAATGTATCATTCTAGGTTTGATTGTGCAGGGAAAGCTTGAACGCCCCTGTAGACACCCCGCCTTGGACCTCTCACCCCGATTGCATACATAGTATTTTTATTTAACTTGTTTTTGTTAATTTCTGTTACTTCGATTAAGTTCCTAACCGATTCCGTTAGTTTTAGACTAAACTGCATAACAGAATTAATTTTAGAATCATTCTGTCATTCTGTCTTTCTCAGACGCGGGCGCCTCCGATACTGTCCATGGTCCGCGCGCGCCTCTTGTCCCAAAAGCCGGAAGCGCGCGCCTCCCGATATGGTAGTAACGGATTGCACCATTTTCCATCTCTTTTCTTATTTACAACATCCTTTCTTGATCACAAAAAACACTCTTTTTACATCCACATTCATCCCCCCTTATTTTGTAACTCCCAATCCCACATTCTAAGCCTTTTCTTTAAAATAAAATATTTCTTTTTTATTTTATTTTATTTTCTTTTATTTCTTTCATTTATTATTTTATTTATCTTATTTTTGATTGGTCAATTCTATTTCACATGGATTGATCATCTTTCCCTCCAACCTTTCCCTCTCTTTTTTACCTATAAAGACCCTCCCTCTTAACACAAAAGGGACCTCAACATTTTCTCTCTAGCCAAAACTCTAGACTTTTAAGACCTTCTCTTTTGACTTGAAATCTCTACACAAATACACTATACACAATTCTCCCAATAATTCTGTTTACAAGAGTTCTCCCAACAAGAGTTTAACACAACAAAACTCTACACAAATTGTTCTACAACAATTGCCTTACAACAACACCATTTTCAAGTCCAAGTTTAAAGCCCACTTTCTTAAGGTATTTTATTCTTCTTCTCTTATTTTCACATGTCTTGGTAATGTATGCAATCCCCATCAATGGGACATGACCAAATGACCAATTTACTACATTAAAGTTGGTTAAGGTTATCTCCCTACATTTTAATCTCTACTTTAAGTTACCATTCTTTTCTTAACATAATTGTTAGAATAGTTTGACATGTAATCTTTACTATTAAATAAATAAAACAACTCTCTTTTATTTTCCTTTGTATATTTCCCATTTATTTTCATTGTAATTGTTAGCACTCGTATATTAATAAATCGAAGGACTTTCTCATACATTAGAACACCAAAAGTAGCAAGACCCGCGTAAGCGGGGCGGAGTGGGTGTTTAAGTACTTCCCACTCCGTCACCTAACCCCCGAACCCATCTTTTCCCGAATCTCTGGTTTTGTATATAAAATTGGCTCTTTTTAGGTTTTTCTTATGTTCCTCTAAAACATAGGTGGCGACTCTAAAACACAAATTAGACATCCTAGGATAATTCACCACTCTAGCCAAGTGGGGTTTTCCCGGGGTATCTACAGTGGCGACTCTGTTGGGGACATAGAGGGCTAAACTTGTGTTTTAATTTTTTGGTGTACTTATTTCTATTTTTTGGGCATTCTGGTAAAAAAGGTGGGAAGCGCGCGCCTCTGGCCTTCTTGGCCTAAAGCGCGCGCGTCCGACCCCAATTACCAGAATCGCCCGCCTTCCGTCTTGTCCTTCAATTCCATGTTTCTGTGTTAACAATGTCTGCAGGGGAAAGAATTTTTTATTTAGGGTCAAGGCAGTCCCTTGAACCCACTGATTTGCAGGTACTGCTCAGAAGCGGGCGCCTCCACCTCTCTCAGTCTGACGCGCGCGCCTCCCGAGTAGGCACTAAAACGCGCGCGCTTCTGGTCCATTTTCCAGAACAGAAACAGTGAACAGAATGGACAGTTTTGACAGTGTGTGGGCACCGGGTCCGCACATAGACTGATTTTACTTTCTGTTTATTTTTATCGGTCACACGGGTGATTCGAAAGTTGTAAATTATGTGCTTATTTGCTTTTATTTCTTTTTTCTTTTAAAAAAAATTATCACTTGTTAGACCTCACAATACGCGCATAATTCTTATCAACTGCTCACAATCGAGTCGCACAAGTCCAACCCCAAACCCGTCGAGGCCCATCTTAGAAAGTTTCAAGCTCCACCCGACCTTGACTCTTTCGAAGCGGTCAACCTCAGCCCGTGGCGTAGTTCAAGACTACATGCCGGGGGTGACCTTTAAGCCTCTCTTTAGCCGAGCACAAGCCACACAATTCTAGTTTAGGGTCTAACACTCCGTGACTAAGTCGGTTTTTGTGTGCCGAGATTTCCCTAAACTAATGTGTTCAAATCATACATGCCAATTTTTTGCAATGGACGAAATAAAACTCCGTCCCCAAGTGGTTATTATGGACGAAAATAAAAATCCGACTCCGTATGTATGCTTTATGACATTAATTTAGTTTAATCCCGACACATGTAGGAATCACAAGCGTGGTGGAATCCGATGAGTATATGGGACCGCGAGAAGGTCTATATACTAGTGTGACGATTCCATTATCTTTTCTTAGAAACCCAAAAAAGGACTACGTCCTTCCGACTTTTGTAAATAATAATAAAAAAAAGAGTCATTTTCTTATGTGGTTGAGTCTTTTCTTGTTTGTGGGTGAAATAATCTTATCCAAAAGGTGTTTGTGGGGCCATCCTAAGATCAACCGTGCTCTCTCTATAGGTCCAATGGCTTCAAACGGCAACGACAACGGCATTCCCGTGTCCAACGAAGGGTTATTCCGCATGGTGGAAGCATTGAAAGGGCAAGTTGATACACTAGCCGAGAATGTCCGCCGCAAGGATGATTTATGGCGAGCCCGTTATGAGCATGTGAAAACGGCCCACAAAAAAGAAGTTGCTCAACTCAAGAACCAATTGAAAGGGCTCACGAATGAAAGAAAGCTCCAAAGCGTTGATACCGGTTTGGTCAACACTCTCGTGTCCTACATTGACCAAAGGTTTAGTGGGCTAAATTTGCACAAGGGCCCAAGCACCGATCTTCATCAAGCTTCTCTCCTCATGAACACAATGGAGACTCTTCCCGAAAATTTCAAGATGCCCGATATTGGCAAGTTCAACGGCAACTCTTGCCCCGACGCTCATGTCGACTCCTACATTTGGGCCATGCTACCAAAGAAAGTGTCTCCTCAAATAATGGCACAATGCTTCCCGCTTACTCTCGAGGGGGTCGCAAAATATTGGTATATGGGTCTTCCGGTGTCCACCGGCCTCAATTGGGATGCCGCTATGCTTGCCTTCAGGTCACAATATCAAGGCAACTCCATATTCCGCCCCACCAAGAAGGAATTGGAGAGCACCGTGCAAATGGGTGATGAATCATTTGGGGACTTCTATCGCCATTGGAATGACAAGATAGCCGAGATGGTTGATAGGTCTTCCAAGAAGGAACAAATGGACATCTTCTTGAAGTGTTTGAAAATGGACTACCGCACTCATCTTAGTGGGGCTTTTCACTCCGATTTTTCAAGCATGTATGATGTGGGGGGTTAAAATTGACAATTTGCTCCGAGAATTGACCGAGTCCTCTTATGACACAAGCTTCAACAAAAAAAGGTTCCCAAGCAACGACATGGACGAATGTAGTGACATGGAAGACTACAATGATAATGAAGACTACAATGACAATGAAGACTACAACGACAATGGGGACTACAACAGCAATCTCCGTTTCTCTTTCTCTACCTAGTAGTAGGAATAAAAAAAAAAAAAAAAAAAAAAAAAGAGTCAAAGTCCTCTTAAGTGTGCATTAATGTTTTCTCTCGTCCTATGTTAAATGTTCGAGTCCATTGAGTCATCAAATAAAGGTCGTTCTTGTCCTCATACACTTTTCCAAGTTGTTCAATTTAATTCTTGGCAAAATGATGAAAAGATGTCTAAACACGTTTTAGAACGAAGGCTATCACTTGAACGCCTAGAGGCTAAACATCGACGACGACATAAACGACGAAAACAAAGCCAAGACATCAAGGAGCAACAACCACGGATAAATCAAGCAAAGTTTTCAAAAGGGGTATTAAAAAAAAGAAAAAAAAATAGCTCGCTAGGTTGAAAATCCTCAAATCAACCTAGGCAAAAGTTAGAGCATATATATATATAAAAAAAAAGAGAAAAAAAAAAGAAAAAAAAAGAGAAAAAAAATAAAAAATAAATAAAAACCCCCTTAATCAAAGAAGTTCAAGATCAATATCATTTTCCAAGGACGAATCGACATCAACAAAAGGAGAATCACACAAGAACTACGGTGACCTGAGCCTCTACACTGGAGGAACGTAGGCAACCGTCGGGTCCGGTCTCATGTAAGAAAAAAGATACGTTTAGCCATAGCGCGTTATGGTGATCGGCCTTCATCTCGAACTTGTCAAGACATCTTTGTACGATTCATTTGCCAATGAATTAATCACCTCAAGATTGAACAACTTTCCTAGATTTGGAATCACTTTCCGTTCCTTGTCGAGTCTAGGGCTTCTATTCTTTCTGCATACTCCCAATTTCTTGCAATCAAATTGGGGCTTTCCTTCTCTTCTCTCTTAATGACTTACTTGCCTTCATGAGTCATTCAACAAATATATACAAAGTCAATACTAGGGGCTAGTTCCCTAGCCAAGTCAATGTCACTCATCATTAGTGACAAAAGGTCCTCACCGCAAAATCACATGTCTCTCATCCTCATCTAGAGTCAATGCACACTTCCTCATCAATTGAGTAAAAAAAAATGAAGACGCAAAAGAGATGCCCGCTAGATTGAAAACCCGAAAGGGCGGTCTAGGCAAAAAACAGGGTGCGTCATAAAAAAAAATGAGAGTGTGAGAGAGAGAAGGGAAAGAGAAATGGAGATCTCCGGCCTCTAAAGAAGACAACTGCACAAGTTCTACATTGGGTCTCCTCAGCAAGTCAATCCCCACCAAGCCAACTTTGGAATTGCAAAAGGCTTGACGAGATATGGCACCATCAAAGGTCATTTTGGGTTATTGAAAGATTGTTCTTGCAATGTGCATCTTTGGGCTCATGAGAAAGAAAGCCCGTGGTAACCAAGATCCGTTCGAGAACGATCCTGTCATTTTGTATTCTGTCAAGCAAGGGCTTCCTCCAATTTCATGATACATTTCTCAAAGAGCTCACCAACATAAAGGGACTCTCTCCCAAATAAAATGCCCTTGCATGTTTCCTCCAAGAAAAATACCTTAAGTCCCCATTCTATCGAGTCGGCTGGATCACTCATAAAAAAAAAGAAAAAAAAAAGAAAAAGGCACCAAAGAAGTAGCCCGCTAGGTTGAAAACCCGTAAGGGCGGCCTAGGCAAAAAACAAGGTGTGCCATAAAAGACGCAAAAGAGATGCCTGCTAGGTTGAAAACCCGAAAGGGCGGCCTAGAAAAAGAAAGGGTGCGTCATGAAAAAGGGATGGGTTCCTAACCTCACTTCAAAGGTAATATTGGGGCTACCTCCACATCAACGACAACAAAGACATGGGGCTACCCCGACATCAACAACCACAAGGACATGGGGCTACCTCCACAACGACGATAACAAAGACATGGGGCTACCCCGACATCAACAACCACAAGGACCTGGGGCTACCTCCACAACGACGACAACAAAGACATGGGGCTACCTCCACATCAACAGCAACAAGGACATGGGGATACCTCCACATCAACGGAAAAGATGACATTGGGGCTATCCCCACAACAATGACGAGCAGATTTCCTACCATCAGTTACTTCTCAACGAATGGACAAAATCCAAAGGACTTTATGCATAACAAACCTCACGGTTAAGTTAAAATCAAAAATTTGACTAAAATGCTTTGTTAAAAGATTTGCCTTTAGAAATAAGCATTTCCAAAATTTGCCCTTTTGGCATCATTTATCAAAGACCATATTTCAAGCAAAATGCTTTTGATCTTCTCTTAAAATGATTTTTCCAAAGTCTTGGACTTTTGCGTCCACAATGTGCCTTAAAGGTTGCCCCTAGTGTAACGCCCCGAATCCTTAGATTTGATATAAACCATAGAATTCAGACACGCCACTACTTTCAAAACGGGTAAAATTTAAACTAAAATACAACTATACTCCTTTAATGACGTAGGAGATACACTACTAAAGATGGTTCAACACTTGACCACCTTTTTCCACTTTACATAGCCAAAAGCTAACTTATACTCTTCCATTACTAGGCCTACAAGCCGGTAAACAAAAGAAGACTACTTTAATTACATATACACCACTGTACCCCAAAAATTCTGAGTTTAACATACTCAGTCTAACTAACGTCCTCACAAAACAAAAGTATAATAACCTACCCAAAAGAAATTTCCCTTAGCACCAGAACTGGATACAACGATCCTCACCTTGAGCTATCGCTAGCCTTCTTTAGATCTAAGAAAAACAAAGAAACAATAAACGGGGTGAGATAAAATCTCAGTAAGTTACTACTATCATAGCATGATAGGCATACATATAGAAATGAAGCATGGAAGCAGTTCATTAACCATGTATATATCAAGTAGCACATCACATGAGTAGCTACTCCCACTCATTATGCAACACGTATAGCTAAGTACACATTACAAAGGATATTTCTTTCTTCCTTATTACTCCACACCCAAACATAACGTTGATGTCGATCTTCATGTTGAAGGCCGCTTCACAAAATCAGAGGAGACCCGTTACCCAGTATCTCAAACCAAGAACCAAGAACAAAAGAGCTATTCAATCATTGTGCTTAATGCTCCAATCATTGAGAAAGCTAGACCCCTACTATGATCAATAGTGGGAGCAAACGGTCACAGATGCATAGATTCACGGTTATTACTCAGCCCCAGCTCTCATAATAAACGTGAACCTATACACCCCCGAAACACATAAACCAACTGGACCCACAACCAAGTACACAAGTAGTATTTACTTGAAATTATGAAACTAGTACTAGGCCCAAAGTAAGGGACTAGATCATCCTTCCATGTACATCATTTAGGCATAATTGCATAAAATGATCAAATTCACTTATAACACACATATTATGCATCATTCCTTAACTCATCTTCTAGTATTCATGAAGAGTGTAAAACAATTATCTACTTAGCAATATAAGCTCCTATCACACGTACCAAGTATTCCTTATTGTTCTTAATACTGCAGAATAAACGAAACTCACATAAGGTTGAAACAGGGGAGGGCGCACGCTTCACCTCTAAGGGTGCGCGCGCCTCCTTAAGCCAGAACATAAGCCTTGCCAAATTATCCAAGGGTGCGTCCGCCTCCTTCCATAGGGTGCGCGCGCCCCCAAACTACTAAAGCTATGGTTTTCTAATTTTTGGAGGGTGCGCGCGCCTCTCCCAAAAGGGAGCGCACGCCTCCATCAAAACTTACAAAATTAAAACTTCAGATAGAGGGTGCGTGCGCCTCTTTCTGGAGGGTGCGCGCGCCCCCTTAGTCGAAATTCAGATTCCCAGTTCAGCAACTGGGTTGTTCTTGCCCAAATTTCCATTTCTACCATAACCAAACCCTACCCAGAAATTGGACTACTATTACACACTTACAGAACTTGTTTTGGGTATCTAACACCCCAAAACCAAACTGAAAATCAATCCTAAAACAATCTTAACTCAAAACTTGGGATTAAATTGCAACAACCTACAAAATGCACTTCTTGCACCAAACTTCATAAAAACCCAACTCAAATTCCATATTTCTCATATATAACATCCTACAATTCAAAATACTCATTCTAACATTAAAGTAGGGGAATTTAGTAACTTACCTATCCTGGAGAAATATCAAGAAAATGGAAATTGACCCGGTAGAATTACTCTATTCAATGCCCTGAACATATATATATACTTAGAATTTGAAATAGGGTAGTAAATGAATTTAGGGAATTTATACAAAATATTTCTTACCTTTCTTCACCTGGCTCAAGAACACAGAGGGAGCAATTTTTTTTTCTTTAAGTGTGTGTGTGTGTGTTTTGCTGATGAAGGATGAAGAGGGGAAAGATTAGGATGAATTGATTTTTTTTTAAGTTTCACCCACACCCCTCAAATTCCCATTCTAATCACTTTAACCCCCTTTACTTACAATTTTCACTAAGTCCCCTTAAAAACCCACTAGCACAAATAACTCCCTTAACATGAATATTCCCAAAACACATATTATTACTAACACTTATTAACACATATACTCAAATAATATATGCAATTCACAAAAATATATTATCTAGTATATAAAATACACACGTAAATCACATAATATATTTTAATTATATAATATGCAAAATATAAAAATAAAATTGGGTGAGGCGTTACATCCTCCCCACCTTAAAAGAAAATTCGTCCGCGAATTTTATTTATCTAAATGATCACATTACTTACCAAAGTTATCAAATAGACTCGGGTATTTCTCTCGCATTTCCCGCTCAGCTTCCCATGTAGCTTCTTCAATTTCATGGTTCCTCCACAACACTTTCACAAGGGGAATCCGCTTAGTTCGTAACACTTGCTCTTTCCTATCAAGAATCTTCATTGGCAATTCTTCATAGGACAAATCGGGTTGGAACTCATTTGGCTCATATTCAAGAACATGAGATTCATCCGCGATATACTTACGGAGAGTAGAGACATGAAACACATCATGGACTCCAGACAATGATGGTGGTAAAGCAAGTCTATAAGCCAATTTCCCAATCCTCTCAAGTATTTCAAATGGCCCTATATACCGAGGAGTCAACTTCCCTTTCTACCAAATCGTTTCACACCTTTCTGAGGCGACACTTTCAAGAACACGAAATCCCCGACTTGGAATTCAAGATCTCTTCTTCTGTTATCAGCATAACTCTTTTGACGACTTTGAGCTGTCCTCAATCTATCCCGAAACAATCTCACACTTTCTACCGACTGTTGAACCATTTCGGGTCCCAAAAGCTTTGCTTCCCCGACCTCATCCCAACATATTGGTGATCTACATTTACGACCATACAAGGCTTCGTAGGGGGCCATCTCAATACTAGACTGGTAGCTGTTATTATAAGCAAATTCAACTAACGGTAAATGAACATCCCAACTACCTTTGAAGTCAACTGCACATGCTCGTAACATATCTTCAAGAATTCGTACTAGCCTTTCCGACTGCCCATCTGACTGTGGGTGAAATGCCATGCTGAAATTCAATTTAGTCCCTATTACCCCTTGAAGAGCTTGCTGGAATCGGGATGTAAACCGAGGATCTCTATCGGATACTATACTCACCGGAACCCCATGAAGCCGGACTATCTCCTGAACATATAGAGAAGCCAACTGAGTCAATGAATACCCCATAGAAACAGGCAAAAAGTGAGCCGACTTGGTTAACCGATCTACTATAACCCAAACTGCTTCATAACCCTTTCGAGTACGCGGTAAACCGGTTACAAAATCCATGGTGATATGCTCCCATTTCCATTCAGGAATCTTTAAAGGTTGTAACAAACCTGCAGGACGTTGATGTTCCACCTTCACCTGTTGACATGTTAGGCATTTAGACACATAGTCTGCAATCTCCCTTTTATACAGTTCCACCAGAAATGCTTCTTCATATCTTGATACATTTTTGTACTTCCCGGATGTATGGTATATTTTGTCTTATGAGCCTCCTCTAATAATTGCAATTTAATCTCACTATCAACTGGAATACAAACCCTACCACGAAAAGTAAGAATCCCATCCTTATTAAAGACAAAGTCGGGTTGTTTACCTTCTTTCATTCCATCAACAATCTTTTGCAATTCGGGATCAATTTTCTGGGCTTCTTTAATCTGTTGAAGTAAAACAGATGTAGCCTTTATATTTGCAAAACTCAAGCCATGACTTGACTCGTAAGGATTCCAGTCTCGCAAATCTTCTAGCAATTTCCATTCTCGGGCCATCAAATGTGCAATATAGGTGTTCCTACTCAAAGCATCTGCCACCACATTAGCCTTTCCCGGTAATACCAAAATTGTACAATCATGATCTTTCAATTTTCCATCCATCTGCGTTGTCTCATATTAAGTTCTTTCTGAGAAAATAAATACTTTAGGCTCTTATGATCTGTGAACACTTCAAATCTAGACCCATATAAATAATGCCTCCACTTGTGTAAACGCAATATAATCGCAGCCAGCTCTAAGTCATGAGTAGGATAATTCACTTCATAAGGAGTCAATTTCCTCGAGGCATAAGCAATTCCCTTACCATTTTGCATTAACACACAACCCAACCCTTCTTTGGAAGCATCCGTGTAAACCACAAAATTATCTGACCCCTTAGGTAAAGCCAATACTGGAGCCACCATCAATCTTCTTTTCAACTCCAGAAAGCTCGCTTCACATTTGTCATCCTATTCGAAGGCTACAGCTTTTCTAGTCAAACTTGTCATTGGTGTAGCAATTTTTGAAAATCCTCAATAAACCTCCGATAATAGCTTGCCAATCCCAGAAAACTACGTACCTCTGTGACTGTAGTTGGTCTCTTCCATTTAACTATGGCTTCTATTTTTGAGGGATCAACAGAAATACCGGCCGCTGACACCACGTGTCCCAAGAAAGAAACTTCTTCTAACCAGAAGGCACACTTACTAAATTTGGCAAACAATTGCTTGTCCCGAAGAACACCTAATACCATTCTCAAATGTTGCTCGTGCTCCGCCTTGGATTTAGAATAAACCAAAATGTCATCTATAAAAACCACCACAAAACAATCTAGGTATGGTTTGAAAACCCGGTTCATTAAATCCATAAATACCGCAGGAGCATTCGTCAAACAAACGGCATAACTACAAACTCATAATGTCCGTACCTGGTACGTAAGGCTGTTTTTGGTATATCTCTTCTTCTCGGACTTTCAATTGATGATATCCGCTTCTTAAGTCAAGCTTCGAATAAACTACGGACCCCTGAAGTTGATCAACAGGTCATCAATGTGAGGTAACGGATACTTGTTTTAATGGTTACCTGATTAAGCTCTCGTAGTCAATACATAACCGCAGAGTACCATCCTTCTTCTTTACAAATAATACTGGTGCACCCCAAGGAGACACACTAGGCCGGATAAATCCTTTCTCCAATAACTCCTCGAGTTGCTTCTTCAATTCTCTTAACTCAGCGGGAGCCATTCTATATGGAGCTTTAGATATCGGTGTGGTACCTGGTAACAACTCAATACAAAATTCAAGTTCCCGGTCCGGCGGCATACTATATTCAGTAGAAAACACATCCGGAAACTCAGACACCACAGAAATATCTTCTAGCTTTGCTACAGACATACTTTTGTCAATCACACAAGCAAGATACCCGGTGCAACCCCCAGACAACAACTTCCTAGCCCTCAAAGCAGATATAACATGAAAACTACACATAGGTCTATCACCTTCAAAAATAAATTCAGGCAAACTTGGCACAGAAAAAGTAACCACCTTTTGATGACAATCGACAGATGCATAATGCATGTAAAGCCAGTCCATACCAAGTATCACATCAAAATCCCTTATGGGCAACACTACTAGGTCAGCTTGAAGGGTATGATTACCTATAAGCACATCACAATTCTTATATACTTCTGTAGCTAGCATGCAATCTCCCATTGGAGAAGATACTTCTAACACATAAGGCATAGAATCAGGAATAACAGGTAAATGAGACACAAAATGCGATGCCACATAAGAATCAGATGATCCTGGATCTATAAGAACTCGCGCTCGCGTACTAAAAAGAAAATGGTACCTCCTATCACTGCTGTAGACTCAGCCACCCTGTGCTGATCAATAGCAAATACTCGACCTTGAACCTTAGGCCGACCCCCACTATCATGCTTACTACCCGAAGCCTGTTGTCCGGTACCTTCTCCCGAAGTTCCCTTACTCTTTGGGCAATCCCTTTTGAAATTTCCACTCTCACCATAGTTTAAGCATTTTCCTTGCTTCAACCAACACCGGTCTTCAGTATGGCCATCCTTGGAACAATACTTGCAAGTCCAATTTGAACTCGAAACATTCGGCTTTGAACCCACTGATACACTTCCCATACTTTCTGTTTGCCTCTGAGGTCGACCACTCGGTCGGTTAAATCCACCCCTCTTACTTCCAGTACTCTGAGCCCTTTCTGGAACACGTACTGATGGTTGACCTCCCGTAGCAACTCCCGGTTTAACTCTATGTTCATCAATGTCATTCTCAATTGCATATGCCCTCTCAACTGCTTGTCGGTAACTAGTGAGTTGTAAGGAAAGAAGTTGCTTCTATACTCCGTCTTTAATCCCTTCACAAACCTTTGAGCCCTCTTTATTTCAGTTGGAACAAGATGACTACAATACCTTGCAAGTTTAGTGAATTCGGAGGAATATTGCCCCACCGTCATGTTCCCTTGTACTAGATTCAGAAAATCCATCTCTCTTCGATCTTGGACAACCGAGGGAATGAACTGTGAGTTAAACTCTTTAAGGAAATCCGCCCAAGTATGTTGTACATCTTTTTCTTGCTCCCAGCTTTGGCATAACACCTTCCACCAGTGCTCCGCAGCTTTTTCCAATTTAAAAGTTGCAAAGGTTACCTTTTCTTTATCCTCACATTTCAGAGCATCAAATATCTTCTCAATACTTTCTATCCACTCCTCAGCTTTTACTGCATCGGGTTCTCCATCAAAGCTTCGAGGTTACATTTTCAGGAATTTGGCAAGACGACTAGCATAACCCTTATCATCAGCTCCTGACTGTGTCTGCCCCGGATTATTCTGTCCTTGTTGGTTGGAGACAAATTGAGCCAATAATAGAAACATCTGCTTGTAATCCACATTATGATCATTACCCATTTCCACCGAAGGAGTTTCAGATTCCTCATTTCCCTGAGTACTACTACCAATATCCTCAGAATGACTCATCTCCACCCTACACATAAACACTTGACGTTAATAAAACAACCCAAACCAACCCACCTAGGCCATAGACCCTATCCAGGCTTAGAGCTAACCCTAGCTCTGATACCAACTGTAACGCCCCGAATCCTTAGATTTGATATAAACCATAGAATTCAGACACGCCACTACTTTAAAAAACGGGTAAAATTTAAACTAAAATACAACTATACTCCTTTAATGACGTAGGAGTTACACTACTAAAGATGGTTCAACACTTGACCACCTTTTTTCCACTTTACATAGCCAAAAGCTAACTTCTACTCTTCCATTACTCGGCCTACAAGCCGTAAACAAAAGAAGACTACTTTAATTACATATACACCACTGTACCCCAAAAATTCTGAGTTTAACATACTCAGTCTAACTAACGTCCACACAAAATAAAAGTATAATAACCTACCCAAAAGAAATTTCCCTTAGCACCAGAACTGGATACAACGATCCTCACCTCGAGCTATCGCTAGCCTTCTTTGGATCTAAGAAAAACAAAGAAACAATAAATGGGGTGAGATAAAATCTCAGTAAGTTACTACTATCATAGCATGATAGGCATACATATAGAAATGAAGCATGGAAGCAGTTCATTAACCATGTATATATTAAGTAGCACATCACATGAGTAGCTACTCCCACTCATTATGCAACACGTATAGCTAAGTACACATTACAAAGGATATTTCTTTCTTCCTTAATACTCCACACCCAAACATAACGTTGATGTCGATCATCATGTTGAAGGCCGCTTCACAAAATCAGAGGAGACCCGTTACCCAGTATCTCAAACCAAAAACCAAGAACAAAAGAGCTATTCAATCATTGTGCTTAATGCTCCAATCATTGAGAAAGCTAGACCCCTACTGTGATCAATAGTAGGAGCAAACGGTCACAGATGCATAGATTCACGGTTATTACTCAGCCCCAGCTCTCATAATAAACGTGAACCTATACACCCCCGAAACACATAAACCAGCTGGACCCACAACCAAGTACACAAGTAGTATTTACTTGAAATTATGAAACTAGTACTAGGCCCAAAGTAAGGGACTAGATCATCCTTCCATGTACATCATTTAGGCATAATTGCATAAAATGATCAAATTCACTTATAACACATATATTATGCATCATTCCTTAACTCATCTTCTAGTAGTCATGAAGAGTGTAAAACAATTATCTACTTAGCAATATAAGCTCCTATCACACGTACCAAGTATTCCTTATTGTTCTTAATACTGCAGAATAAACGAAACTCACATAAGGTTGAAACAGGGGAGGGCGCACGCTTCACCTCTAAGGGTGCGCGCGCCTCCTTAAGCCAGAACATAAGCCTTGCCAAATTAGCCAAGGGTGCGTCCGCCTCCTTCCATAGGGTGCGCGCGCCCCCAAACTACTAAAGCTATGGTTTTCTAATTTTTGGAGGGTGCGCGCGCCTCTCCCAAAAGGGAGCGCACGCCTCCATCAAAACTTACAAAATTAAAACTTCAGATAGATGGTGCGTGCGCCTCTTTCTGGAGGGTGCGCGCGCCCCCTTAGTCGAAATTCAGATTCCCAGTTCAGCAACTGGGTTGTTCTTGCCCAAATTTCCATTTCTACCATAACCAAACCCTACCCAGAAATTGGACTACTATTACACACTTACAGAACTTGTTTTGGGTATCTAACACCCCAAAACCAAACTGGAAATCAATCCTAAAACAATCTTAACTCAAAACTTGGGATTAAATTGCAACAACCTACAAAATGCACTTCTTGCACCAAACTTCATAAAAACCCAACTCAAATTCCATATTTCTCATATATAACATCCTACAATTCAAAATACTCATTCTAACATTAAAGTAGGGGAATTTAGTAACTTACCTATCCCGGAGAAATATCAAGAAAATGGAAATTGACCCGGTAGAATTACTCTATTCAATGCCCTGAACATATATATATACTTAGAATTTGAAATAGGGTAGTAAATGAATTTAGGGGAATTTATACAAAATATTTCTTACCTTTCTTCACCTGGCTCAAGAACACAGAGGGAGCAATTTTTTTTCTTTAAGTGTGTGTGTGTTTTGCTAATGAAGGATGAAGAGGGGAAAGATTAGGATGAATTGATTTTTTTTTTAAGTTTCACCCACACCCCTCAAATTCCCATTCTAATCACTTTAACCCCCTTTACTTACAATTTTCACTAAGTCCCCTTAAAAACCCACTAGCACAAATAACTCCCTTAACATGAATATTCCCAAAACACATATTATTACTAACACTTATTAACATATATACTCAAATAATATATGCAATTCACAAAAATATATTATCTAGTATTGTTAGTACCCGACCTGAAAATGAGTTTATTAGGACTTTCCCAAAAATACAAGGACTTTATAGGAATTAGAAACCTTGCAAAGACTTGTCCCGGATTCCCGAAATATCTCATTTATGACAAAATCTATCAAATTAGGTAGTAAATGGTTTCCTTAAAACCATGCAGAAACCCTAGCTTAAGAATCAAGTCAGCCTGCAACATTGGCCACGCGGCCAACCTTGCTCCGCGTTGATCTTGGCCACGCGGCCACTCTTGTCACCGGCTTCAACCATGGCCAGGCGGCCAACTTTGCTCCGGATGATCTCAGCCGTCAGATCTTCCCCTCAGTTTACTATATAAACCAATCCCATGCTATTGGTTTAGGGATCCGAATTTGAGAGTTCTTAAACACAATTTTGCTCTCTAATTAGCATTCAAACCTCCAAGAAGATCAAGGTTTATTTCTTGCCAACATAGGTAGTTTTCTAACTTATTTCTTCACGTTCTTGCATTATTTCTAATGTAGATCTTTAATATTCATGTTCTTGCATGTTTATTCATAGTTTCTTTATGAGCTTTGCATGTTCATTCATATGTTCATATATGTTCTTCGCATGTTCTTCGTGTTCATAGATTAAAACCTTATTTATGCTATATTTAGGGTTGCGATCTTCATAATTACATGTTATTTCATAGCCGATGATGATCGAGGGTTCATCAACCCGAGGATGATCTAGGAACTACTTCTAAACCCTAATCTTTAGGTAATTCCCCCCTCATTATGCATGATCCTGATTCTTCTGCCTATTCTAAATTCTCTGCGAACTACGCTGACCTGAGCTTCTCACATTGAGAGGAACGTAGGCAATCTTCGGATCCGGTCTCAAACACTAACACACTACTAACACATTCATCAGGATAAAAAGACCGATCATTCGGGCAATAGGAGTGATAACGTCCAATATTCTTCTCTTGTTGTAATTTGACCCCCGAACCCATTAAACATGCTTTTTCTCAATGTTTTGGCTATAATTAAAACGGCGTGGCGACTCTCATATTCTAATGTTACTATGAATATCCCAAATTCAAACACACGTATTCACAGTGGCGACTCTGCTGGGGACTGCCTTGAAACTTTTTCAAACTTAGTGGGTCTAACTTTCGTCACATCATGATGCTTGCCATGTTTACACATGCACACACTTGCCATGTTTAGACATGCACACACCTGCCATGTTTACACATACACACACCTGCCGTGTTTACACATGCACACACCTGCCGTGTTTACACATGCACACACCTGCCGTGTTAAACATGCACACACTTGCCATGTTTATACATGCACACACTTGCCATGTTTACACATGCACACACTTGCCATGTGTATACATGCACACACCTGCCATGTTTACACATGCACACATATGCCATGTTTACACATGCACACACCTGCCATGTTCACACATGCACACACTTGCCATGTTTACACATGCACACACCCGCCATGTTTACACATGCACACTTGCCATGTTTACACATGCACACTTGCCATGTTTACACATGCAGACACCTGCCATGTTTACACATGCACACTTTCCATGTTTACACATACACCTCACACTTTGCCATGTTTACACATGCACCTCACACTTTGCCATGTTTGCACATGCACCTCACACTTTGCCATGTTTGCACATGCACCTTGTATTTTTGCCATGTTAATATGTGTACCTTGTATTTTTTCAATACATGTATTTTTTGTACTTTCCCTATAGTACTAAGGTCAAACAAAACTCTGCTATGCTCCCTTGTACATTATTTTCCTTCTCCTGCATTGCATTGCATAGCATCATTCAAACATTCAAAACTTCTCTCTTTTCTCCTTAAAAAGAATTAGTTTCTTGCCACACACTACCACTAGTCCGTGTCAGCACTGCACATGTCCCTACTACCCGGAGTTTTCGATGTGCGGGAACTTGTGCGCTACTGCCGCGCTCTTTTCGAGTCACTCGTCTACTCCACTCACCGTGTACGTTCCGCGAGCGGTGGGAACCTTTTACCTAACCCGTGTCAACCCACACATAGAGATTAGGACACTCCTTAGACCAACCATTTAGGATGTAAATAAATGCAAAACTTTTCGCAAAATAAAATGTGCATTGCATCTAGACGACCTCTAAGGTCCATCGCTCACCCCTTGGGCCATCTATCATAATTCCTCATCTTGGCCTATCTAGGTTACCTACCCATCATTGCGATCCATTTGGGCCTACCCTTCATCTCGACCCGCTTTGGTCAAAATCCCACCATCCTTTGGCCTCTTAGGACAATCTTATCTACCTTTGACCTCCTAGGTCAACCTTTGACCCCCTGGGTCAACCTTCCCAACCTTTGACCTCCAAGGTCAACCTTATCTACCTTTGACCTCTTAAGCCAACCTTTGACCCCCTAGGTCAACCTTACCACCCTTTGACCTCTTAGGCCAACCTTTGACCCCCTAGGTCAACCTTTGACCTCCTAGGTCAACCTTACCACCCTTTGACCTCTTAGGCCAACCTTTGATGCCCTAGGTCAATCTTATCCGTTTAAGTCAACCTTTGACCCCCTAGGTCAACCTTACCTACCTTTGACCTCCTAGGTCAACCTTTGACCCCCTGGGTCAACCTTCCCAACCTTTGACCTCCAAGGTCAACCTTATCTACCTTTGACCTCTTAAGCCAACCTTTGACCCCATAGGTCAACCTTTGACCTCCTAGGTCAACCTTACCACCCTTTGACCTCTTAGGCCAACCTTTGACCCCCTAGGTCAATATTATCCGTTTAAGTCAACCTTTGACCCCCTAGGTCAACCGTACCAACCTTTGATCTCTTAGGTCTACCTTTGACCCCCTAGGTCAACTTTATCCGCCTTTGACCTCTTAGTTCTACCCTTGACCTCCTAGGTCAACCTTATCACCCTCGACCTCTTAGGTCACCCCTCGACCTCTTAGGTCAACCCTTGACCACCTAGGTCAACTTTATCCGCCTCCGACCTCTTAGGTCAACCCTTGACCTTCTAGGACAACCTCATCACATTTACCCCCTAGGTAAACTTTATCGTCTTTGACCTCTTAGGTCAACCTTTGACCCCATAGGTCATTCTCATCGGCCTTTGACCTCTTAGGTCAACCTCATCCACCTTTGACCTCTTAGGTCTACCCTTGGCCCCCTCGGTCAACATTATCACCCGTTGACCTCTTAGGTCAACCTTTGACCTCCTAGGTCAACCCAATCACCTTCGACCTCTTAGGTCAAACTTGGACTCCTAGGTCAACCTTATCCGTTTTCGACCTCTTACGTCAATCTTTGATTCCATAAGTGAACCCAATTACCTTTGGTCCTAACCCGCTTAGGTCAAACCGTCATCTTGACCCACCGTCGTCCAGACCAACCTAGGTCAACCCGTTTAGGTACACACACCATCCTTGACCCATTTAGGTCAACCTGCCCGTCTTAGGTTAAAACTACCCCTTCACCTTTGACCAGCCAAGGTCACCCCGTGACCCGCTTAGATCGACTTACCTATCTTGGATCCATCTAGGTCAATCTCCAACCTTCCTTAATCCACCAACCCGAATAGGTCAACCTTAGACCCGCCTAGGTCAAACCATGTCCATCCCGCTTAGATCATCCCATAGGCAAACCGCTACAACCCGCTATCTTGATTCATTCACCATATAGGTCAATCCAACCCTTCTCATTTAGGTCGACCTATCCTTTACCCAACTAGGTCAACCCACCATTATCGTCGCATCCTAGCTTGAACCACTTCTTGTCTCAAACCTTAGGTCAAACCTTAGGTCAAATTTAGGTCAAGCCATACCCTACTCAATCAAAACCAACTCCTATAGGTCTTCCTCACCCATGCTTGACCAAGGACCGAGTCATCTCCCTCTTTTTTACCCCTATGGTCATCTCTCACCTCTTTTTAAAAGTCTAACTTGATTCGAACTACGGCGACCTGAGCCTCTTATTGTGTGGGACCTCTCCCTCATGATAAGGGGAACGTAGGCAACTTCGGCCCGGTCAAACTTTCAATTTTTTACCAAAATTCATTTAAAAAATGTGGAGACCTACTCTTTTCCAAAAAATGATTCTTATAACGATGCCTTATCATTAAATACGAATCTAATTCTTTCATGACATAGAGTTCTGCATCATGTCGGCTGCAAGGAACATCGAAGTTGCAACTGAAGCTGCTACCCAAGATCCCGAGACAATACTCTACACCGGTACTGCTCTCAGTAAGCAAGCATCCCACTTCGAAGCTATCCTCGATGAACAAGCAATCCACTTTAAGGCCATTCTCAACGAGCAAGCAACACACTTTCAGAAGGAGATGTATAAGACCCTAAGAGATATTGAGAGGCGCCATTCGTTTGACATTCGTGGCGTTTATGATTACCTCAGTCGAGTTCTCCCTCTTGCTCAATGTCAACACCCGTACGCTCCTCAAATATACGGGCCGCCACAGACTGTCCCCGTCGGGATGCCTCCTATGACTACTCATCAACAAGGGGTGCCAGTACCTAAATCACCCTCAAAGACAGTTTGTGAAAGGAAGGACGAGCGCGAATTCGACGACTTAGGTATGCCGTTAGCCAAACTCTTCAAAAGTCTAGTTCAAGCCGGCAAGTTGTCTCCTTTGTTCAACTATGAACCAAGTAGGGTGAAGCAATGCTTGGATCCCTCCAAACACTGCCAATACCACCAGTACGTTGGGCATGACACCGAAGATTGCCTCCAATTGAGGAGGAAGATTCAAAGCCTCATTGACAGCGGAGCCATCACCCGCCAACGGAATACATGGGCATGGGCAAAAGAGGAAATTGGGGCTACCTCCTTTAAATAATAATAAAAAAGGATCATTCAGTCTTCGTAGGTTCTAGAGTGTCCTTAGTCAAAAGTCCACCTTGGACGATTTTTGTTTCTTTAGTAAAAGTCCACCCCTGACTAGTCAGTTTAAATCTTTTAGTTCCAATAAAAGAGTCTTTATTTCTTTTCTCTCTAGACTTGAGACATAATCTTGCATAAATCAATTCCGTGAAAATTGTCTTATTCACCATTTTCGCTTGATTGCTATATCTTTATATGATGAATTAATCTTAATCTTACTCATTAATGACGACTCATTAAAAGGTAAATGGACCCACAAACCATTCACATAACTAAGTAAACGATTAATCTCAAAATAACAAATGCTTCGATCAATTGGGATGAACGAATCACTTTCCCTTCTCTCTACATTCTACCCCTATACACTCTCTCTATACACTCACCCCTTGTACACATTTCATGTACACTCTCTATATACACCTTCTCCCATACACTATCCTCATACGCCTCTCATCCCACCATTAGACCCCTTTTTATAAGGTCGTGACAAAGAAATGGACTGCGGTTGCTCATCATCAAATAGACATCCATGCTGCCACAATTTAAAGGGTTGGTTTGTTCCCATCATGAGTACTACACGCCGTTACACTGGGGCTGTCCGTATTCCATCGCAAATATAAGACAAGTGCACGAAGTCATTCATTGGTGCACGTGATAATCCAATGGAGCTCTACCGGTGAAAATCAAGGGGCTAGGATGCCCGCCGCCAGTAAAAGGCCGCTTGAACTATAAGGAAGCTACCTCGCAATCGAGAGAGGCGAAAGCAAACTAGGGGCTTGTCTCGCCCAATGTTTCATGTACAAATATAAATATATATATATATATATATATATATATATATATGGCTCGCTAGGTTGAAACCCAAAAGGGCGACCTAGGCAAAAGTTAGAGCATTGCACAAAAAGAAGCCCGCTAGGTTGAAAACCCGAAAGGGCGGCCTAGGCAAAAAAAGGGTGTGCACAAAGAGATAAAATAAAAAAGAAAAAAAGAAAAATAGAAGGGGCTATCACCATGGAAAAGTAAAAGTCCCATTTTCTTTTCACCTCAAATGTTCTATTTTCCTTTCTTTCCTTACAAAGTAGATAAACGGCAGCAACCCATGACAACTACGATGGAGCAATCCACTGCAACAACTACAAAGGAGTAATCCACCGCAATGAGCTACACAGAACAACTCACCTCAAATGAACCTCACACCCTAAACTCAAAACCCGACACCATCGTCAAGCGGGTCATCCCCGAACTACGTGGACCTGAGCTTCTTACATTGAGGAGAACGTAGGCAACCTTAGGGTCCGGTCCAAAATATACACAACCCACCTCGTAGCCAATTTTCCTTCTCTTCTCTCTTCCCCCATATTTCTACTCCTGACTTCTTCACTCACAATTGATCAAAACATTTATTAATTTGAGGCTACTTGTTTACCAATTAACCATAACTCATTAACTAATCAACGAGGTCCATTCTCGAGCAATCAAATGAGAATCTTGAATAAAACAATTTTCAAATGTCTCGACAAGTCTTCCGTTCTACAATCTAGGAAAGAGCTAAACACTTACTTTCTGTCAAAGCAGGGGCTTCCTCCCTTTTGTACATATATACCCTCAGTTACCCAAAGAGTCAAAATGTGAGTACTATCTCTCTCTCTCTTACTCTCCCCAAAATGCCCCCGCATGTTTTAAAACAATTCTTTTTTCCTTTTTTGAGTCGACTGAATGATTTCAAAAAAATGACGCAAAAGAGATGCCCGCTAGATTGAAAACCCGCAAGGGCGGTCTAGGCAGAAAAAAGGGTGCGTCTTAAAAGAGGTAGGATACCCCGCTCTACGCAACTGGGGCTTCCCTAACAATAAAGGACCGACCATAAGGTTTCTCAAAGAATGCCGGGGCTTCATCAAGCACATACTTAGAAGAAGAGGACTCCTCATCATCAAGCTCGACGTAGGATTTCTCAAAGGAGGGAGGATACCCCGCTCTACGCAACTGGGGCTTCCCTAACAATAAAGGACCGACCATAAGGTTTCTCAAATAATGCCGGGGCTTCATCAAGTACATACTTAGAAGAAGGGCATCCCTCATCATCAAGCTTGACGTAGAGTTTCTCAAAGGAGGGAGGGTACCCGCTCACCAAATTAGATAATTCCCTAACAATAAAGGACCGACCATAAGGTTTCTCAGAGAATACCGAGGCGTCAACAAGGATACACTTAGAAGAAGGGCACCCCTCATCGTCAAACTCGGCACGCGACGACATATTTGAATTGATTAGAATCATAATTAATTATAAGGCATCTGTATAAGATCATAACACTTTCATAATGTTTTCTCCTCCCCGACACTTTGTTTATAAACCCGCATTCTCGGTCTCCACAAAATTGTAAAAACATCTTCGGTCCATCTGGGACCCATCTATGTGATTCCCAGAGTTGACTCGGTCCTTTACCCTATCTCCTACACTTTAGGGAACCTTTAGGACTAAACCCTCAACTCTCTAGGTCCCAAGCCTACCCGGTCAGTCTTACCTAGGTTACACCATAACTCCTTAGGTCCCAAACCTACCCGGTGAGTCTTACCTAGATTACATCATAACCCCTTAGTTCGACCTTCCGCAAGTTTGTAGCATGACCCCTTAGGCCTTAAACCGGTTCTACCCAGACCTTCAAACCTTAAACCGGTTGGCCAAAGCCAAGTCCTTAGGATGAACCATTAGGTCCCGAACCTACTGGTCCCAAGCCTACCCGATCTCCTAGATCTCAAACCTACCAACATATACTCGTCCTTACCCTATCTAGGCCATAGCTCTCTTATCATCCTAGGTCCAGCCTCTTAGATCTACCCAGTCTAACCTGTTGAACGATCCCTTAGATCCCAAGTCCATGCAAGGCCGCCAAACACCTACCTTATAGGTCTCTAGCATATCCGATTCACACCTCAGGTCTCAACTCCTAAACCCTTTAGATCACAAAACTGTCTACCCTCTAAGTCTATAACCTTAGAGCTCGTCCCTTAGAACTCTTTAGTTCCTAAGCCTACTTGATCCAACCAAAACAATGCCATCTACGCCTACCGTCATACCCAAACCATGGCCCTGCCACTCTTAAACCTAATGTTGCTCCTTAGATTCAAAAGACTTCCTAGTCTGACCTTCAACCCATTAGGTCTCTAACCTACTTAATCCGAGCCGAGTCCAAACCTCGCCACCTACAAGGTCCACCCTTGAACTCCATGGATCTCAAACCTTTCTTCCCCACGAGTCCAAACCTCAAACGTGCTCGAACGCATAGGACCTCCCGCGTACCGTGATATGCCATAAAGATATCAAAACCCGTCCAGTCAAAAATCGTACGCTTAACACCTTTGGTCCCATACCAAACCCACCTTCGTAATCTCCGAACGAGCTTGGTCACGCGCAATGACCTCTTAGACAAACTTAGGACCTAAGCATACCCAATCCAACTTAGGTACCTATTGTACTCAAGCAAAGTCTTGGACACTCAATCCCTTTACCTAAAGCGCCAACATGGTCATATATCCAAAACCATTTCCCGCACCTATGGTTCGCACCTAGCCTAAACTTTCAAACACTCTAGGATCCAAGCCCGACATGCGTATTAGGTACTAGGATCATCCAATCCCAATCCATTGCTCTTTGGCCAACCTCAAGCCTGCTTGGTCCTAACCCATAACGCGGTTTCTCTAGGACAAAAGACTTACCCGCTTGAAAGCCTTATGTCCCAACGCTACCTTGCCTAGCCTTCGATCTCCTAGATCTCACGCCTACCATTCCATTAGGCCCCGGTCTCCTTAACACATGTCTGAGTCTTACCCTAGCTAAACCCTAGCACTCTAGCCTAGGTCTAACCTATCGAGCCTATCCAGCCATGAGGTATCAAGCTCACCTGCCCCAAACCGCAACACTCTTAGACCTCAAACTTGCTCGGTCTAAACCAAGACAAACCTTCAAATGCTTTTGATCTCCAAACCCTAGCCTTAAACCTAGGTAATCACATTCTCTCAACCCTAGCCTCAAGCCTAGGTGGCCACATCCTCTACAAACCCTAGCCTCTAGCCTAGGTAGTTACACCCTTCTTAAACCCTAGCCTCGATCCTAGGTAGCCACATCCTTCCAAAACCCTAGCCTCAAGCCTAGGTAGTCACCTTCTATCCGAAGCCTAGCCCCAAGCCTAGGTAATTACATCCTTCCAAACCCTAGACTAAAGCCTAGGAAGTTACATCCTTCTTAAACCCTAGCCTAAAGCCTAGGTAGCTACACCCTTCCTAAACCCTAGCCTTGATCCTAGGTAGTCACATATCCTATTTAAACCCTAGCCTTAAGCCTAGGAAACCACAACATCCCCTTTAACCCTAGCCCAAATTCTAGGGAATTTCCAAAGCCCCGTATGCAACATCATTTCCAAATTCCCGAAACCCTAGTCTCGAAACCTAGGAAATTTACAATCTTAATCCCCCGTCTTATTGAAACCTTAACCCAAAACCTAGGATACAATGCCCTGTCCAAAACTTAATCAACCCCAGCCTCAGGCCTAGGAAGCCGCATTCGCTCTAAACCTTAGCCTCGAGCCTAGGTAGTCGCATTCGCCTTAAACCCTAGCCTCTAACCTAGGTAGTCGCACTCTTTCTAAAACCCTAGCCTCAAGCCTAGGTAGAAATTATCCTCTTTAAACTCTATCATCAAGCCTAGGATTCAACATTCCCTTCAAACCCTAGTCCTAGACCTAGGAAATTCCTTCACCTTAGTCTCAAAATATAGGAAGTTTACAGTCCTTAGCCTTAAAACCTAGCCCAAAGCCTAGGTTACCACGAACATTTCCAAGCCATAGTCACCAATCCCGGAAAATGGTGAACCCTAACATCAAGCTTAGTGGACCTTCCACAAAAGCAATCCCTCTTCCCAACGGTCCATAGTCTCAAGCCTAAGAAGTCACAACCTTTCCAACTCCCAGCCTTATGTCTAAAAGCCAATGCAACCTCTAAGCCTACCACAACTCCAAGCCCTAGCCTCCTAGACCTAGGAAATTCCTAAACCCTAGTCCCAAACCTAGGAGAGTCATGGTCCTTAAACACCAGTTTCCAAACCCTTGTTCGAAACCATAACATCTAGGAAGTTCCCAAACCTCAACCTTTCCAAGCCCTAGCACCAAGCCTAGGATAGAATACTCTCCTCATGCTTAAATAAACTCCTATCCCTAGCTTGTAAGCCTAGGAAACCCACAATATCTCCAAGACATAATCTAAAGCCCAAGAAGCCGTGACATCTTTGGCATCCTTATCTCAAGATTAGGAGACCACCATCTTCCTTATTCCATTTCCTTAAAAGAGCCTTAGGTCCTACCTCTAGGCAACCAAGAAAAATGTCCCTTACCTAACACCTTGGTCCTAATGGCTCGTAGCCTCATCCCCTCCTAAATTAGGATAAGCGGAACCCAGATCATGTTTCCCATATTAGCAACTCCCCGAGAGTCCATCTCCTTCGCGTCTCCCTAAAGGTCATTTACCCTTGTGACTCACCAAAGAGTCCCTTGTGACTCCCCGAGAGTCTATCACCTTTGTGACTCCCCGAGAGTCCGTCACCCTTGGGACTCCCCGAGAGTCTATCACCTTTGTGACTCCCCGAGAGTTCATCCCGTTTTCGACTTCATAACAATCCATCATCTTTGCCTCAACATGCAAAATTTCAGTTTTACCCCTAGTACATTCCCCTTTGATTCATTTTAGGTGCCCTTAGCGCTGTTTTGACTGATATTCGATACCTTTGGGAACGGAAAGCCCTTAAAATTTCCATTCTTCACCAAATATTTGCTTAGGATTCGTATGGTTGTAGAGACTTCGGCGCCTCTATGACATACGCATCCTAGATCGATCGCGATTGGCAAAAGCCTCGGCGTTTCTGTTTGCGGGAGATCCAGCATCTATTTTAGCATTTCCTAATATTTGCTTAGGATTCGTATGGTTGTAGAGACTTCGGCGCCTCTATGACATACGCATCCTAGATCGATCACGATTTGCAGAAGCCTCGGCGTTTCTGTTTGCGGGAGATCCAGCATCTATTTTAGCATTTCCTAATATTTGCTTAGGATTCGTATGGTTGTAGAGACTTTGGCGCCTCTATGACATACGTATCCTAGATCGATCGTGATTAGCAGAAGCCTCGGCGTTTCTGTTTGCGAGAGATCCAGCATCTATTATTTTAGCATTTCCTAATATTTGCTTAGGATTCGTATAGTTGTAGAGACTTTGGCGCCTCTATGACATACGCATCCTAGATCGATCGTGATTGGCAGAAGCCTCGGCGTTTCTGTTTGCGAGAGATCCAGCATCTATTATTTTAGCATTTCCTAATATTTGCTTAGGATTCGTATGGTTGTAGAGACTTCGGCGCCTCTATGACATACGTATCTTAGATCGATCGCGATTGGCAGAAGCCTCGGCATTTCTGTTTGCGAGAGATCCATCATCTATTATTTTAGCATTTCCTAATATTTGCTTAGGATTCGTATGGTTGTAGAGACTTCGGCGCCTCTATGACATACGCATCCTAGATCGATCGCGATTGGCAGAAGCCTCGGCGTTTCTGTTTGCGAGAGGTCCAGCATCTATTATTAGGGTTCGTATGATTATAGAGACTTCGGCGCCTCTATGACATACGCATCCTAGATCGATCGCGATTGGCAGAAGCCTCGGCGTTTCTGTTTGCGAGAGATCCAGCATCTATTATTTTAGCATTTCCTAATATTTTCTTAGGATTCGTATAGTTGTAGAGACTTTGGCGCCTCTATGACATACGTATCCTTGATCGATCGTGGTTGGCAGAAGCCTCGGCGTTTCTGTTTGCGAGAGATCCATCACCTATTATTAGGATTCGTATGATTGTAGAGACTTCGGCGCCTCTATGACATACGTATCCTTGATCGATCGTGGTTGGCAGAAGCCTCGGCGTTTCGTTAGCACAATCGGCAGGAGCCCTGGCGATCCTGATTGCGTTTACCATTCCATCTTGGGATTATTTAGACAACGTAATCTTTATTTTTCCCAAATGACTTCATTTCCTAACGAATGTTCGTTCTTCATACAGGATAGTGCCCGTAGGTTTATTATCCCTAGCAGAAGTCCGATGGCTCGCTTTTCCCTAATCGCTCTGAACTACGACCGGCTTGATTCCTCGGAGGATACGTAGGAAACCTGAAAAGGTCCAGCCACCCGACGAACATGGTCATCTCTCATCCCCAGCAAGTGCATTTTCCCCAGCAGAAAACGTTGTTCCCCATCAGAGGACAGTCCTTCCCAATTTCCCCATCAGATTTGAACTACGTTTGGATTGATTCCCCCGCGGATACGTAGGTCGCCTGTCAAGGTCCAGCCGTTCCTTTACCTTTCATCTGTTTTGGAACTCATGTTTCAGACGGATCCTTCTTTTATCGTCGACCCCACATTGCCTTGCAAGAAGCGTCGCCGAGGGGCTACTGTTAGTACCCGACCTGAAAATGAGTTTATTAGGACTTTCCCAAAAATACAAGGACTTTATAGGAATTAGAAACCTTGCAAAGACTTGTCCCGGATTCCCGAAATATCTCATTTATGACAAAATCTATCAAATTAGGTAGTAAATGGTTTCCTTAAAACCATGCAGAAACCCTAGCTTAAGAATCAAGTCAGCCTGCAACATTGGCCACGCGGCCAACCTTGCTCCGCGTTGATCTTGGCCACGCGGCCACTCTTGTCACCGGCTTCAACCATGGCCAGGCGGCCAACTTTGCTCCAGATGATCTCAGCCGTCAGATCTTCCCCTCAGTTTACTATATAAACCAATCCCATGCTATTGGTTTAGGGATCCGAATTTGAGAGTTCTTAAACACAATTTTGCTCTCTAATTAGCATTCAAACCTCCAAGAAGATCAAGGTTTATTTCTTGCCAACATAGGTAAGTTTTCTAACTTATTTCTTCACGTTCTTGCATTATTTCTAATGTAGATCTTTAATATTCATGTTCTTGCATGTTTATTCATAGTTTCTTTATGAGCTTTGCATGTTCATTCATATGTTCATATATGTTCTTCGCATGTTCTTCGTGTTCATAGATTAAAACCTTATTTATGCTATATTTAGGGTTGCGATCTTCATAATTACATGTTATTTCATAGCCGATGATGATCGAGGTTTCATCAACCCGAAGATGATCTAGGAACTACTTCTAAACCCTAATCTTTAGGTAATTCCCCCCTCATTATGCATGATCCCGATTCTTCTGCCTATTCTAAATTCTCTGCGAACTACGCTGACCTGAGCTTCTCACATTGAGAGGAACGTAGGCAATCTTCGGATCCGGTCTCAAACACTAACACACTACTAACACATTCATCAGGATAGAAAGACCGATCATTCGGGCAATAGGAGTGATAACGTCCAATATTCTTCTCTTGTTGTAATTTGACCCCCGAACCCATTAAACATGCTTTTTCTCAATGTTTTGGCTATAATTAAAACGGCGTGGCGACTCTCATATTTTAATGTTACTATGAATATCTCAAATTCAAACACACGTATTCACAAGTATATAAAATACACACGTAAATCACATAATATATTTTAATTATATAATATGCAAAATATAAAAATAAAATTGGGTGAGGCGTTACACCTAGGCTCTTCCCCGGTGTTAAGAAAATGTGTCAACCATCCCGTAGAGTAGTGTTGACCAAGCTAAGCCTTGACCCAGAGTGGTCATTATAGGTTGAAGCCTTTGTCCCCGGCCGTCCTTAGTCGGACGTAAGACCATTTTTCTCGTCAAACTCCCGAAAGGTGGAGTTGACCCAAGCTAAGCCTTTACCCAGAGTGGTCATTATAGGTTGAAGCCTTTGTCCCGACCGTCCTTAGTCAGACGTAAGACCAGTTTTCCCGTAAAACTCCCTAAAGGTGGAGTTGACCCAAGCTAAGCCTTAACCCATAGTGGTCATTATAGGTTGAAGCCTTTGTCCCGGTCGTCCTTAGTCGGACGTAAGACCATTTTTCCCATCAAATTCCTCAAAGGTGGAGTTGACCCAAGTCAAACCTTAGTCCCCCAGAGTGGTCATTTTAGGTTAAGAAAACCTTAGTCCCCAAGAGTGGTCATTTTATGTTAAGAAAACCTTAATCTCCCAGAGTGGTCATTTTAGATTAAGAAAACCTTTGTCCCAGCAGTCCAAAATGACATAAGACCATCCTTTTAGTCAACCCTCCCCGTAGAGCCAAGTTTACCAAATCCCGGCAGTTCAAAATGACGTAAGACCATCCTTTTAGTCAACCCTCTCCATAGAGCCAAATTGACCATGTCCCGCCTCTGACCATCCGAGAGTCATGCCTGTTCCTTAAGTCAACCCTCTCCATAGTTCCAAGTTGACCATGTGCCACCTCTGACCAGCCGAGAGTGATGCTCGTTCCTTAAGTCAACCCTCTCCATAGGGCCAAGTTGACCAAGTCCCGCCTCTGACCCGATGAGTGTCAAGCCTGTTCTTTTAGGAGAGAATGACAGATTTCCCCTACACCCTAGGAGAGGATTACAGATATTCACCTAGCCCTTAGGTTTGAGACGCCAAGTTCCTCACCCGACCTTGAACGGTCACCCTTAGGTTTGAGACGCCAAGTTCCTCACCCGACCTTAACGGTCACCTTTAGGTTTGAGTAGCCTCAAAGTCACTTACCCCCCCAGAACTATGACCGGCTTGATTCCCTCAGATAGGGATACGTAGGAATCCTTAAAAGATAAGGGTCCAGCCATTTGACCACCTCGGTCACCTTCTCTCCCATCTTGGTAGTTCACCGGATCAGGATTCTTTCTCTTATCGACAACCCCGCTTTCTTCAAAAGCGCCGTTGCCGAGAGGCTCTCTAAGTACCCCGATCCAGATTACTATCCTAAAATAATCAAATTGTAGAGTTAAGGGGTAATTTGGGACTTAATGGGTCATTATAATGTTTAAAGGGTATATTAGGCATTAATTAATTTATTTTAGAAAGGGGGGACCTTTTGGTAATTTCCAGAAAGCCAGAACCTTGGGTTAATTCCCCACAAAGCACAGAGGACTTTGTGGGAATTTCTAGAAATCGCCAAAAGGAAAAGAACGGTCGCACAATGGATTTGCGCTTTCTCAAAGCCAGTTGACAGCTTGCCACACGTCCCCTCCTCAGACGCTCAGCCACCCACGCGTCAGCTCGCCACTCGCCTGGTCTCCGAGTGGACTCCACGCGCCCGACATCATCCTTGGTGAGGCCTCACCACGTGTCAGTCGGTCCCCTCAGCCTTCTAGAAGGTGCATCGATGGCCGTTGGATCTTCCCAAACCTACCCAGATCTGATCTGAACCATTGAATCCCTCCCAGCCTATTTACATCCAAAAATGCCCCATTTTGTGCACAAAAATGATCAAATTTCAACCCATTTTGTGACCAAAAAAGGACCCAATTTGTGACCAAAGAATATCCTATTTTTGCTTAGCCCCTAAGAAAGTAACAAGCCAATAGTTGAAGGGCCAAAATGTAACTTTAATTTCCAAACAAGTCCCCCACATCCATGCTATAAATAGAGAGGTCATCCTCTCTCATTAGAAGAGAATTCTCCCCTAAAGTTACTCTCTAAAATTTTCTTTTCTCCAAAATGAAGTAAATTTCTTTGTGAAAATGGTGATCAATCCATGTTAAGTGAAATCTTAGTGTCCAAGATCTCTAAGTAAAGAAGGAAAAACGCAAACTTGGGTCAATCAAATAATGTTTTACCCCAATCTTGCTTAAATGTTGAATCTTTACTTTATTGTCATCTTCATCTTTTTCTTGTTGGAATTTTAGCTTTGTTCATTTTCTTGATTATAAAAATGTAGTCTTTATATATGTGAATGATTGGATCCAAGTACTCTCATGTTCCCAATGGTTTCATCTTACACTTTTATAGTGTATTAAAATGATGAACTAAGTGGAGAGGAGTACTTGTTATATTTATGTCATTTACTTTATGTCTTTACATTTATGCAATTTACTTTATGTCTTTACATTTATGCAATTTAATTCCAAGTCTTTACATTTACTTTTACAAGTCTTTATTTATTCATGTAATCTTTATATAACTTGGATCCAAATACCCATATGATACTAAAAGCTTCATCTTGCACTTCAATAGTGCATTAAAATGATGAACTAAATGGAGATGGGATTTGTTACATTTAAAGTCGTAATCTTTAATGTTTATTTCCATTTAAAAGTCTTTATTTCAAGTATTTTCTTGTTTATCTTACTTGGATGATAAAGCCACAATCTTTATTCATCCAAGTAATGATTTGTCCAAGAAAAGCTTTTATCTATTTTAATATTGTAATGATTATCTTGCTTGGGTGATAAAGTTGACCATCTTTATTCACCCAAGTTGTGGTTCTATCCAAGTAAATCTATTATTGCTATTATTCTCCAATGATTGCTCAAAACCATGGTCTTGACCTTTGTCTTGATTATTCTTATATGTGATGCATAGGATGACCAAGATTGTCCCTTTTGACTTTGCTAGCCTTTTCCATGGCTATGTAAAAGTCCGTCCCTAAAGAATACCTTTATTTTACTTGGATAGTTAATCTCTCTTATTTAAAATATCAAAAAAGAGGGCATTAACATGCCTACAATTTATTTCCAAAATCACCTTCTAAAAACAAGTCGGTTTCTCCCGTTTTCAAAATACACACACACACACTTGCACATTTTTGGTCAACAAACTTAGGGAGACTCGGTTTTTCCAAAGCACTTTGGGTGAACTACCCGTTAAGTTCTTCCCAAAGTGTAACCTGACCTCCGAATCCTTTGTCTCTAACCTTTTTTCGTTAAGTGTGGGTTTAAAGTTAAACTAACATGGCGACTTCGTTTTTTCCGTTTTCTTTTGAACATAAAGTGCCGTGTTTGATTCTCGAGGGGAATACTTTCTAGTTTTTTCCCATGGGTATCTTACAGTGGCGACTCCGATGGGGAATAAAGTGTCCTCAAACTTCTTTTTAGAAGCTTTGGGGACACTTTTGTGTGGGTCAAACTCCCGTCCCCGTTTTTTGACTTTATGCATATTTTTATGTGTGTTTTATGTTTCTATTTTGATTTAAAGGAATGAAACTGTTCTGGAAAAACAATGAACTGGGGCTTGATGATCAGAAGCTGAAAATTTGCAAAAAATAATGGGCCTGCTGCTCTAGCCGTACGGCTGGTTTTGCCGGGCCCACTGAATGTTTCAAAATAACAATTTTGTGCAGGGCAGAAACATCCTGATGGCCCCCTTGCTTCTTCTTGTCCAGGTTCCAATTTTCAGCCTCTACTTGTGCACATTTACCTTCATTTTCTTAGCCAAAACTTGGTTTTCAAAACATGGTTATGCACAAATTTTTGGACATAAAATTGGGTTTTCAAAGCCTCATTGTGCATAACCCTTTTTATAAAAAAAATGGTTTTCAAAAAAAAAACCTTGATTGTGCACAATCTTTTGTACAAATGACTTTCAAAAGGTTGTTCTTCTTGCAAAATTTTAGTTTGAATAATATCCGGTTGCGCACAACCTTTCCATGTACAAAATTTTGATTCTTGCTTGTTTATTATCTTTGCTTGATTACTTGTTCCAATTACTTGTCCATCATTTGTTCATATATTGCTCATTCTAGTTCATGACATTAAAATGCATTGAAAATTCCTATTTTAACTCAAAAGGAACATAGAAGGCTTCACACAACGAGCACTCGACCATGTGCACGTTCCAAAGACCATTTAAACCTGGAATGGATGCCACTATGCAGCTTGATTGGTGCTCTTGTGCCCTTCTCGCGCGCACGGGTCCATTCCACCTCCCCTTTCGAGCCGAGTCAACCACACATGTCCGTGACACATAAATACCGTGACCATGGTTGGTTTTTGGTCTAGCTCACGTCATCACGTCCCTAATACATGTCTAAACATTAATTATGGCCAAGTTAGCGCCCGAGTCACGACTCCTTGTGAAAGCAATTGTGACCAAGGTCATCTTTGACCCGGTCCTTGAATTATGCGTTAATTCCAACCATAATTAACCGAAGTCACATATTAAGGATAGGTTGACACCGTGTTGTTAAGCCCTAATGGTTGACCCATCCTAATCATCCTTAATCCTAAGGTTAAGGTCTGAGATCCCTTATTAAAATATGGTCATGTCGGAATTTCGTTGAAGCGTTAAGCCAATCATAACCCTAACCGGGGCTTTGCTATGATAAGAATGGCCAGTGCATTGGAACCTTGTGATGCACTAGACCCTAGGTTTGATTCTTTTGGTCAGTGGAAACCGCGTGCATTATAGGGCCCTAATGAATTGGAGCATGATGATTAGAAGTTGGAGAAACTGAGAAAAAATCTCAACCCTCTTGGTCTAGCCATACGGCTACTTTGGTAAAGGGCCAGAATGTTGCAAATTAACGATTTTGTGCAGGGCAGCAACATTCTGAATTGCCTTCTGCTTCTTCTTGTCCAGGTTCCAAATTTACAGCCTTACTTGTGCACATTACCTTTATTATTTTGGCCAAAACTTGGTTTTTAAAACTTGGTTATGCATGATCTTTTGTCAATAAAAATGATTTCCAAAATCTCATTGTGCATAACCCCCTTTTTGTAAAAATTTCTTGACTCTTCGCGTTGTGCACAACTTGCTTTGTACAAATGGTTTCAATGTAAAGATTGTTCTTTTGGCAAAATGTTTGATTCGAGAAATTTTTTTGGTTGTGCACAACTGTAAGGATCCCGCCCCAAAAAAAATACGAGCACGTTTCAAGGGCGAAATACCAAACGCGGGAACCAGACCAATTTAACGGAGTCGCCACATTTTGTTAATTTTAAACCCAACAAAATGACAAAGGTTTGAGTTCAAAGGTTCGGAGATCAGGTTACAACTTGGGAAGAGTTTTTACGTCCTCCAAAGTTGCCTCGGACAAAGCCGAGTCTCCCTTGTTAGTTAACAAAAGTGCATGTGTGTGTGTGTGTGTGTGTGTTTTAACGGAAAATCTTTGTTTAAACTTTTTATTTATCTTTTCAACTGAAAAAGGGTTTGTTTGACAAGAAAACAGAAGACAGAAGGGAAAAATGGTCAATCTCCCCATACGGCCAAAGTAGCCGTACGGATGGGGAGACCAATCCTGGGATTTTACAGTTTGTTCAAGCAACAGTCCAGTTCCAGGCAGAAACAGAGCATTCTGCTTGAACTGGACCAAACTGTTCTGATTCCAGTTTGTTATTCCAACACAAAACAACATTAACAACTCATTCCTATGCCATTTGATCAACAAAGAACCTCCCAAAACAAGAGTTCGGGCATGATCAAAGGTAATCATGGGAGAAACATGAAAAAGGTGGCCAATATGCCCTTTTGAGCCATAGTGACCATTTCATGAGTAAAGATTGAAACTTTACCATCAAAATGGCTCTTCTAGGCAAGATTAATCCTTTAGGGACAAGAACAAACCATAAAGATTGGATCTTTATTACCCAAACTTGGGAATTTTGGGCTAGATCAAGGTGATGAGGATAAAGATTGAGACTTTATCCTCAACATGATCATCATAGCTTAAAATGAGCAAAATGAACAACAAGAGCATCATCCATGACAAGAATGTAAATGAACAATCAACAAGCCATGATCAAACTAGGTTTGAACCTCTTCCACACAAAGTATGGAGGGCACCTTTGATCATCTCATGGCTTGGACTAGGAAATATAAATAATAGTAGATATATGTATATTGCTTGAATGGACAAGACTTGCAAGAATGTAAAGATCAACAATAAATGACAAGATCAAAGATAAATAGAGTCCTTAGATGAATAGAAGGGAGGGGGAGAAGGTGGCTTTACCTATCTTGGTTTAGGCCAATCTTCCTTTCTCTCTTTCACTCTTTGTTCACTCTTACTCACACTATTCTGAGGTGAATTCGACAGAGTAACCTTAGTTCTAATGTTTCTCCCCCCTGAAATGATCAGCAAGGGGTTCTATTTATAGGGACTGAGGGTGCCCAAACCAGCCATACGGCTAGGCCCCTCTAGTACCCAAAGCATCCGTACGGCTCAACATGGCGAGCTTCTGGATTTTTCCAATTTTATACCAGAGTAGTCCTGAAATTTATAGCTTATCCTAGGGAGGTCCTGGCCTATTAGCTTATCCCTGAAACGGTGCTAAGGCTACCTCTAAGATAGGTCGGTTTCAGATTGGGGTACTTACAACAACTTGGTACATATACAAGTTTTGGTCTTTGTTTGTATTCTTTGACTTATTGTGTATAAATTGCTTGCTTCATGCTTGTTCATACTTGTTCATATCTTGCTTATGCCATACTCATCATGTTGAAAAACAAAATAAATATCTCTATTTTGACTCAAAAAGGGAATATAGAATTGACTTCACATAACGCGCACTTGGCCTCGCACGTTCCAAATACCATTTAAACCTGGGATGGATGCCAGATGCAGCTCGATTGGCGCTCTTGTTCCCTTCGAGCGCGCACGGGTCCATTCCACATCCCCTTTCAAGCCGAGTCAACTACACATGTCCGTGACAAACAAATACCGTGACTTTGGTTGGTTTTTGGTCTAGTTCACGTTGCCTTTATCTTTAAGCATGTGTCCAAAGTCAATTGTGGCCAAGTTAATTCCCGGGTTACGTCGGCCCCCTGGGGTGTTCGAGTTTCCCTTTAGCAATCAAATCTAAGATAATGCGTTTCACTATGGAGCAATCATCGGTGTTATGCCCATGGTAGTTGTGGAAAGCACACCATTTGTTCTCATCTGTGAACCTTTTCGGATTTTTGGGCTGAAAGTTGATCAAAGGTCACGTGAGGCCTTACTTCACTAATCCCTTGTGCACTCAAACAAGTTCAAATAGAAACAACAAACACACACAATCATGCACAAAGTTAACTAACGGAAACGGGAGTTTGACCCACACAAAAGTTCTTCCAAAGCTTCTAAAGAGAAGTTCGTAAGCACTTTATCTCCCCAGCGGAGTGGCCACTGTAAGGATCCCGTCCCTCGGGGCGAAACAAGCGAAGTTCGCACGAGGAAGAAATGCCAAACACGGGTAACTTTCCTAACGAAAAAGAAACGGAGTCGCCACATTTGTTAATTTTAAACCAAACAAATGAAAATGGTTAGAGAACGTGATTTCGGAGGTTAGGTTACACTTTGGGAAGAACATATTTGCGGTTCACCCAAAATGCCTCAGAAAAATCGAGTCTCCCTTATTAGTTTGAAAATGTGCATGTGTGTGTGTGTATTTAACGGAAAAGTTTCTGTTATTGGTTTTGTTTGTAAAAACTTAACTGAAAGGGTCTGTTTATTAAGAAAATAAGGATCAGAGGGTGAAACAGACATTTTTCCCCCTATTCCCAACATAGCCGTACGGATGTGCAGGCAGTTTCCTGGGATTTTACAGTTCAGTCAAGAACAGTCCAGTTTCAGAGCAGAAACAGAACATTCTGTTGAAACTGGACAGAACTGTTTTGATTCCAGTTTGTTTAAAACACTTTATAAGTTTAAATACAACATTCCTATGCCAAATGATCATCACTTAGTCCCCAAAACAAGTATTTGGGTGTGATCATGAGCAATCTTTGGAGAAAATTGAGAAAAGTTGATGAACATGCCCTTTGGGCCAAAATTGACCATTTGGTGATTAAAGATTAAAAATTTATCCCCAAGATGGCATTTTTATGACTTATTAACCTTTAAAGAGTCAAATTAACACATAAATATTGAATCTTTATAACCCCAAAGGGGACTTTAGAGCTAGATCAATGTTGGATGATAAAGATGGAAGCTTTATCATCCAAATGATCATTATTGCCAACAAAAGCATCATTCCAACTAGACAAGAATGTAAATGACAATCAACAAGCCATGATCATCTAGGTTTGAACCTCTTCCACACAAGGCATGGAGGGCACCTTGGATCATCTCATGGCTTGGACAAGAGAAATATAGAGTAATATATATATATTTGCTTGAATGGACAAGTCTTGCATAAATGTAAAGTTGCTTGAATGGACAAGTCTTGCAAGTAATGTAAAAGTGCTTGAATGGACAAGTCTTGCAAGTAATATAAAGATTAACATAAACTTAAACAAAGATTAAAGAGAAAATAGAGTTATAGATGAAGAGAAGGGAGGGGGAGAAGGTGGCTTTACCTATTTTGGTTTAGCCAATCTTCCTTTCTCTCTTTCACTCTTTGTTTCACTCTTCTCTCACACTACTGCAGTGATTTTGACAGAGTAATCCTTCTTATGTTGTTTCTCCCCCTGAAATGATCAGCATGGGGTTCAATTTATAGAGGCTGGGGTGCCCAAAGTAGCCGTACGGCTAGGGACCTCATGCGCCCAAACCATCCGTACGACTCAACTTGGCGAGCTTATGGATTTTTCCAAGTTTAATTCCAGTTCAGTCTTAGAATATCAGGTTTATCTTAGTGAGGTCCTGGCCCATTGGTTTATCCCTCAATGGTACCGAGAATTCCTCTAAAGTAGGTCGATTTCAGATTGGGGTACTTACAGTGACCGAGAGTTGTCTCTACTGCACGTACATTTTGTTTTTTCATTAACTATCGTGGTGACCGAGAGTTGTCTCTACTGCACGTACGTTTCTTCATTAACTATCGTGGTGACCGAGAGTTGTCTCTACTACACGTACGTTTCTTCATTAACTATCGTGGTGACTGGGAGTTATCCCTACTGCACGTACGTTTCCTCATTAACTATCGTGGTGACTGGGAGTTATCCCTACTGCACGTATGTTTTATCTCTTTATTAACTATCATTGTGACTGGGAGTTATCCCTACTGTACGTATGTTTCTTCATGCCTTATTGACTATCGTGGTGACTGGGAGTTATCCCTACTGCACGTACGTTCGTTATACTATCGCGATGACCGAGAGCTGTCTCTACTTCGCGTACGTTCTATTACAATTTGTTGAAACCCGACCGTTTCTACCTCGCGCGCCCCCCATCATTTGCTTAGGACCATTGTGGTTGCAGAGACCCGTCCGTCTCTATATCATGCGTGTTCTAGATCTATCGCGATTTGCAGAAGCCCTACCGTTTCTAATTGCGTATGTTCCAGCAATCGACATTTCATCTTGGGATCACTTAGACCTTGCCGTCTTTATATCTTGCACCATTTCATGTTCGCAACTCCGAACTACGACCGGCTTGATTCCTCCGAGGATACGTAGGAAGCTTGAAAAGGTTCAGCCACCCGACCGACTTGGTCATTTCTCATTCCCAACAGATTTTCCTTCATGAAAATTATCCCCAGCGGAAGGCATTGCTCGTTGCTCTCCATCAGAAGACAATCATTCGCAAAATTTCCCCAACAGATTTGAACTACGTCCGGCTTGATTCCTCCGCGGATACGTAGGTCGCCTACAAAGGTTCAGCCATTTGACCTCTTAGGCCATCTTTTGTTGTAACTCTATACCTGCGAGAGTTATTTATCATCCTTCTCTCGTTTTGAAACTCATGTTTCAAAACGGATCCTTCTTTTATCGTCGACCCCCCATTTCCTTGCAAGAAGCGTCGCCGAGGGGCTACTGTTAGTACCCGATCCGAAAAAGAGTTTATTAGGGCTTTCCTTAATATACAAGGACTTTATAGGAATTAGAAACCTTGCAAAGACTTGTCCCGGATTCCCAAAATATAGCTCAATATTCTAGAATGTACCAAAAATGTCCAAAATAGGGTTTCCTTATGTCAGATAAAACCCTAACTTGAAAATCACGTCAGACGGAGGACTTGGCCACGCGGCCACTTTCGACCTTGGCCACGCGGCCACTTCCATCCTTAGCCACGCGGCCACATCTGCCTCAGGTGATCTGGACCGTCAGATCTCTCCACCAGTTGTTATATAAAGGCCTCCCTTGCCTCATAATTAAGGATCCGAATTTTAGAGCTCTTAAGTGGCGATTTTTCTCCCAAATCAAGTCATTCAAGCATCCAAGTACACTCTCAAGAATCCCAAGAAGATCTAGGTTTATTTCTTGCCAACATAGGTAAGTTTTCTAACTTTTTCTTCATATTCTTGCCATTTTCTTAGTGTAGATCCATAATATTCATGTTCTTAACATGTTTATTCATATGTTCTTCATATCATTCATATGTTCATAATATGTTCTTCGCATGTTTTTCATGTTCTTAGATTAAAACCTTATTTATGCTAGATTTAGGGTTGCGATCTTCATGTTAACATGTTATTTCATAGCCGATGATGATCTAGGGTTCATCAACACGAACATGATCTAGGAACTACTTCTAAACCCTAATCTTTAGGTAATTTCCCCTCATTATGCATGATCCCGATTCTCTTACCTATTCTAAATTCTTCTCGAACTACGCTGACCTGAGCTTCTCATATTGAGAGGAACGTAGGAAATCTTTGGATTCGGTCTCAAACACATTACACACAACATACACCGCATCATGATAGAAAGACCGATCAGTCGGGCGATAGGAGTGATAACGCTTAATATTCTTCTCTCGTCGTAATTTGACCCTCGAACCCATTTACTTATAAATAATTGCTTTTTCTCAATGTTTTGGATATATTTAAAACGGTGTGGCGACTCTCAATTTTAATGTTGCTATGAATATCTCAATTTTAAACACACGTATTCACAGTGGCGACTCTGCTGGGGACTGCTTTGAAATTTTTTCAAACTTAGTGGGTCTAACTTTAGTTCACATCATGATGTTTTCCATGTTCTTACATGTACCTCTTACTTTAGCCGCGTTCTTACATGCCCCCTGCACTTTAGCCATGTTCTTCCATGCACCGCACATTTTTCCATGTTCACACATGCACCTCAAATTTTGCTATGATTTCATATGCTCCTTGTACTATACCACTTCGTCACATGTGCCTTATATTTTTGCCATGTTAACACTTGTGCCTTGTATTTTTACCATGTCTATACATGTATTTTTATACTTTCGCTATGTTCACCCTAGTACTAAACACAAACAAAACTTTGTTATGCTCCCTTGTACATTGTTATATTTTCTTATCTCTTGCACTGCATTGCATACATACTAACATCAAAAACTTCTCTTTTTCTCCATAAAAAGAATTAGTTTCTTGCCACACACTACCACTAGTCCATGTCAGCACTGCACATGTCCCTTATTACCCTCGAAGCATTCGATGTGCAGAAATTGGTGGTGCTATTGACACCCTCTTCCGAGTCACTCGTTTCCTCCACTCACCGTGTACGCTTTGCGAGCGGTGGGAGCCTTTTATCCTACCCGTGTCAACCCACACGTAGAGATTAGGACACTCCTTGGACAAACCAATTAAGATGTAAATAATGCAAAGATTTTCATAAAATAAAACATGCATTGCATCTAGGAGACCTCTAGGACCCTCCGAGTCCCATTGCTCATCCCTTGGTCCATCTATCAAAACTCGTCATCTTGACCTGTCTAGGTTACCTACCTATTACGTTTGACCCGTCTAGGTCTACCCATCATTGTAATCCATTTGGGTCTACCCTTCATCTCGACCAGCTTTGGTCAAAACCTTATCACCTTTGACCTCTTAGGTCAACCTTTTGACTTCTTAGGTGCACCCTTGACCCCCTAGGTCAACCTTATCCGCCTTTGACCTCTTAGGTCAACCTTTGACCCCCTAGGTCAACCCAATAACCTTTGCTTTGACCTCTTAGGTCAACCTTTTGACTTCTTAGGTCTACCCTTGACCCCCTAGGTCAATCTTATCCGCCTTTGACCTCTTAGGTCAACCTTTGACCCCCTAGGTCAACCCAATCGCCTTCGTCCTCTTAGGTCAACCCTTGACCTCCTCAGTCGACCTTATCACCTTTGACCTCTTAGGTCAACCCTTGACCTCCTCGGTCAATCTTATCACCTTTGGACCCCTTAGGTCAACCTTTAACCCCTAGGTCAACCTTATCCGCTTTTGACCTCTTAGGTCAATCTTTGATTCCATAGGTGAACCCAATCACCTTTGACCTTAACCCGCTTAGGTCAAACCGTCATCCTGACCCACCTAGGTCATTACTTGACCCACCGTTGTCCCGACCAACCTAGGTCAATCCGTCTCGACCCGTCTAGGTCCACACACCATCCTTTACCCATCTAGGTCAACTTGTCCGTCTTAGGTTAAAACTACCCCTTCACCCATCTAGGTCAATCCTCGACCCGCTTAGGTTGACTTACCTATCTTGGATCCATCTAGGTCAATCCGCTACCCTTAGGTCAATCCGCTACCTTTGACCCACCATCAACTCACCATCCTTGACCCATCTAGGTCAAATTGTCCATATTTGACATCCTTAGGTTAAAACTACCCCTTACCTTTGACCCGCCTAGGTCAACCATCTAGATCAACCAACCTACATTTGACCCGCCGAGTCAAACCATGTCTGTCCCGCTTAAATTACCAGCTACAACCCGCTACCTTGATCCATTCACCATATAGGTCAATCTAACCCTTCTCATTTAGGTCGACCTATCCTTCATCCATCTAGCTCCACCTAACATTATTGACGCGTTCTAGCTTGAACCACCTCTCGGCCTATTTAGGTCAAACCTTAGGTCAAACCCTACGCGACTCGATTAAGTCAAAACCAACTCCTATAGGTATTCCTCACCTATGCTTGACCAAGGACCGAGTCATCTCCCTCTTTTTTATCCCCAAAGGTCACTCTTTATCTCAAAAATACCCGGACATTACCAAATTGACCCCTGTGGTCATCTCTCACCTCTTTTTTTTTTTTTTTTTAAAGTCTAACTTGACTCGAACTACAGTGACCTGAGCCTCTTATTGTGTGGGACCTGTCCCTCGTGGTAAGGTAAACGTAGGCAACTTCGGCCCCGTCAAACTTTCAATTTTTTGTCAAAAAAATGCATTTAAAAAAATGTGGAGACCGACTCTTTTCCAAAAGTGATTTTATAAAGATGCCTTGTCATTAATTATGAGCCTAACTAAATGCAAAATGTTTAATGTGCCTCAAATCACTACTATAGGTCGCCTGCATGTCGTCAAAATACTTCGAGAAGGTCCTTGCTTGCGTGGCCGAAAGATTTGACTTCCAAGAGAAAAGGCACATAGAAGACTTGAAGATGGTCCTCGACATAAGAGACAAACGTCATGCCGAAGAATTGCACTTGGCGTTAAAAGCCCAAGGAAAGTGCCATAGGACGGAGATGGCCAAAGCACTCGAGGAACAAGAGGCCCGTCATTCAAAGGAGAGACAAAGCATTTCTGAGAAGCTCAAAGAGCTAGCCACGATAATCCAAGGTGGTGTTGGGATCAACGACAAGAGATCTCCGATCATGCTAGCAAAAATCTCTCATGAATTCACTTCAGATCACCTCAGCACACCAAGGACGATGTATACATTGATAAGGAGGACTCCCGCAGTGTCAACAAGAGGAGAAATGCAAAGAGGCCATGTCTTGACAACTTAAACCAATGCCGCCACGCGCCTAAGGAATGCGGTTGGATATCAGAATGAGCAAATTCGGGCTACCTCCTTTAAAAAAAAAAGAAATCATTCAGTCTTCGTAGGTTCTAGAGTGTCTTTAGTCCACCTTGGACGATTTTTGTTTCTTTAGTAAAAGTCCACCCCGGACTAGTCATTTTAAATCTTTTAGTTCCAATAATAGAGTCTTTATTTCTTTTCTTTTCTCTCTAGACTTGAGACATAATCTTGCATAAATCAATTCCATGAAAATTGTCTTATTCACCATTTTCATTTGATTGCTATATCTTTATATGATGAATTAATCTTAATATTACTCATTAATGACGACTCGTTAAAAAGGTAAATGGACCCGCAAACCATTCACATAACTAAGTAAACGATTAGTCTCAAGATAACAAATGCTTTGATCAATTGGGATGAACGAATCACTTTCTCTTCTCTCTACATTCTACCCCCATACACTCTCTCTATACACTCACCCCGTGTACACCCCTTCATGTACACTCTCTCTATACACCTCCCATCTCACCATTAGACCCCTTTCCCACACAGTCATGCAAAGGAGTGGACTGCAGATGCTCATCATCAAATAGGGATCCATGCTGCCACAATTCAAGAAGTTGTCTGTATTCCATTGCAAATATCAAAGAAAGGCACGAAGTTGTTCATACCATTCGTAGGTGCCACGTGACAATCCAATGGAGCTCCGCCGATGAAAATCAAGGAGCTACAATGCCCGCCGCCAGCAAAAGGCCGCTTGAACTATAAGGAGGCTACCTCGCAATAGGCAAAAGGCGAAAGCAAACTAGGGGCTTGTCTTGCCCAATGTTTCATGTACAAGTATAAAAAGAAAGGCTTGCTAGGTTGAAACCCAAAAAGGCGACCTAGGTAAAAATTAGAGCATTGCACAAAAAAGAAGCCCGCTAGGTTGAAAACCCGAAAGGGCGGCATAGGAAAAATAAAAGGTCAGCACAAAGAGATAAAATAAAAAATAGAAAAATAGAAGGGGCTATCACCATAGAAAAGTAAAAGTCCCATTTTTATTTTCAAATTCAAATGTTATATTTTTCTTTCTTTCCCTGCAAAGAAGTTTAACACGGCAGCAGCAGCCCATGACAACTACAATGAAGCAATCCAAAGCAACAAGCAACAACGGAGCAACTCACCTCTGTTAAACGAACCTCACACCCCTAAACTCAAACCCAACTTCATTATCATCCGAGCCTCCCCCGAACTACGCGGACCTGAGCTTATCACCTTGAGGAGAACGTAGGCAACCTTCGGGTCCGGTCCAAAATATACACAAACCCACCTTGAGCCAATTTTCTTTCTCTTCTCTCTCCCCATATATTCTACTTCTGGTTTCTTCACTCACAATTGATCGAAACATTTATTATTTTGAGGTTACTTGTTTACCCATTAACCAGAACTCATTAATAAACTAACGAGGTCTATTCTCGAGCAATCAAATGAGAATCTTGAATAAAATAATTTTCAAATGTCTCAAAAAGTCTTCTGTTCTACAATCTAGGAAGAGACAAACACTTACTTTATGTCAAGCAGGGGCTTCCTTCCGTTGGTACATACACCTCTTGTAAATTGTCCAAAGAGTCAAAATGCGAGTACTCTCTCTCTCTCTCTCTCTCTCTCTAACATGCCCCTGCATGTTTTCAAACAATTATTTTTCCTTTTTTTGAGTCGACTGAATGATTTCAAAAAAAATGACGCAAAAGAGATGCCCGCTAGATTGAAAAACCCGCAAGGGCGGTCTAGGCAGAAAAAAGGGTGCGTCTTAAAGGAGGAAGGGTACCCGCTCACCAAACTGGATAATCCCCAACAGGATGGGTCGACTATGTGCTTTCTCAAAGAATACCTAGGCTTCAACAAGCACATACTTGGAAGAAGAGGATCCCTTATCGTCAAGCTCGACGTAGAAAAGGAAGAAGGATACCCGCTCACCAAATTAGAGCGTCCCCAACAGAATGGGTCAACTAAGTGGTTTCTCGGAGAACACCGGAGCATCAAGGGCATTCCTCGTCATCAAGCTCGGCACGTGACGAGCTCTTTGAATTTGTTAGAATCATAATTAATTATAAGGCATTTTTATAAAATCATAACACTTTCAAAAAGTTTTCTCTTCCCCGACACTTTTTTTATAAATTGTAGGCATGTTAATGCCCTCTTTTTTGATATTTTAAATAAGATAGATAACTATCCAAGTAAAATAAAGGTATTCTTTAGGGACAGACTTTTACATAGCCATGGAAAAGGATAGCAAAGTCAAAAGGGACAATCTTGGTCATCCTATGCATCAAACCCATGTAAGAATAATCAAGACAAAGGTCAAGACCATGGTTTTGAGCAATCATTGGAGAATAATATCAATAATAGATTTACTTGGATAGAACCACAACTTGAGTGAATAAAGATGATCAACTTTATCACCCAAGCAAGATAATCATTACAAGATTAAAATAGATAAAAGCTTTTCTTGGACAAATCATTACTTGGATGAATAAAGATTGTGGCTTTATGATCCAAGTAAGATAAACAAGAAAAGACTTGAAATAAAGACTTTTAAATGGAAATAAACATTAAAGATTAAGACTTTAAATGTAACAAATCCCATCTCCATTTAGTTCATCATTTTAATGCACTATTGAAGTGCAAGATGAAGCTTTTAGGATCATATGGGTATTTGGATCCAAGTTATATAAAGATTACATGAATAAATAAAGACTTGTAAATGTAAATGACTTGTAAATGTAAAGACTTGGAATTAAATTGCATAAATATAAAGACATAAAGTAAATTGCATAAATGTAAAGACATAAAGTAAATGACATAAATATAACAAGTACTCCTCTCCACGTAGTTCATCATTTTAATACACTATAAAAGTGTAAGATGAAACCATTGGGATCATGAGAGTAGTTGGATCCAATCATTCACATATATAAAGACTACATTTTTATAATCAAGAAAATGAACAAAGCTAAAATTCCAACAAGAAAAAGATGAAGATGACAATAAAGTAAAGATTCAACATTTAAGCAAGATTGGGGTAAAACATTATTTGATTGAGCCAAGTTTGCCTTTTTCCTTCTTTACTTAGAGATCTTGGACACTAAGATTTCACTTAACATGGATTGATCACCATTTTCACAAAGAAATTTACTTCATTTTGGAGAGAAGAAAATTTTAGAGAGTAACTTTAGGGGAGAATTCTCTTCTAATGAGAGAGGATGACCTCTCTATTTATAGCATGGATGGGGGGGGGGGCTTGTTTGCTAATTAGAGTTACATTTTGGCCCTTCAACTATTGGCTTGTTACTTGCTTAGGGGCTAAGCAAAAAAAAATGATATTCTTTGGTCACAAATTGGATCCTTTTTTTGTCACAAAATGGGTTGAAATTGGATCATTTTTATGCACAAAATGGGGCATTTTCGGATGTAAATAGGCTGGGAGGGATTCAATGGTTCAGATCAGATCTGGGTAGATTTGGGAAGATCCAACTTGGGGCATTTATGGAAGGGGTTTCGAAACTCCGTCCTATGCTATGGCAACCGCATCACCATTCATTTCCCAACCCGGGGCATTTAGCCCTTCAGACAGTTTCTGTGCCGCTTATTCTTTCCAAACGCCTTCCGTTACTCCGGCTTTGCTGATTTTAGGAACCACCACCTTGGACACTGATTTTGTCAATTTTTCCAAAACAGGCTTTCCCATTTCGGGATTAACAACTTCATCAATCAGGGACTCATTTTCCTTGTGGCAGGCACCACTCCATTTTTCCTTCACTTCAATCCCCAGGGTTCTGAACTCGAGGGATGTCACGGGATTGGATTCCACGAATTCAAGCATGTTGATACTCGGGTCGTTTGCTGTATCGGGGGCGTGGGGGCGTTCAAGCTTTCCCTACTCAATCAAACCTAGAATGATACGTTTCACAAAAGAGTACTCGTCGGTATTGTGCCCATGGAAATTGTGGAAAGCACACCTTTTGTTAACATCGAGGTACCTCTCGGGGTTTTTGGGTTGGAAGTTGACAAGAGGCTTTACGAGGCCTTTCTTAACCAATCCCTCAAATACCTTGATTATGGGCATTTCGAAATCCTCAAACCTTATGAAGCGGGGTTTGGGTTGGCATTTGGATTTTCCTTTACCTTTGACCGAAGTGTGGTGGTGGTGAGAGTTACCGCTGCTCGAGACAAAGGATTTCCTTATATTCCATTTGCTTTCTCTTTCCCAACAACCTAGCCGACGAAGGTGCAACATGAGTATTTTGTGGAAGTGCGTGGGTGTAGGCATACCCATAACATTGGTTTCTTGCAGGAATATACATTGGAGGCATGCAAGGAGCTTGTGGTCCAAAAGGTCTTGGATTGTAGAAATGATACAGGTCACCATGGGAGTGATGGTTGAGGCATGACCGGTGTAAAGGGTGAGACATGGGTGTTTTGAGTGTATTGTATTTGGGGATTCATGGGAGGTAACCCATAGGGAATGTTGGATCCGGGATGAGGCGGAGTGTAGGGAGCTTGAGTGGGAGGTAAGCTTTGAGTGATGGTATGTTGAGGTAGAGAATGAGGGGACTCGGTATTTTCGCCCGATTGAGGGGGTGGAATTTGGTCATAATTCGGAAGTTGGGTAACTTCGACCTCTTCCTCTTGGTCAGGAACTTCAATGAAAGACCCATCAGTCTAAAACAAAACCTTAACACCCTTCTGTATCATTGACTCGACAAACTGATCCCGTGCTTTTTCGTGGTGTATCCTGGTAATCTCTTCCCGAGCCCTGGAGGCTTCTTGGAGGAACTCTTCCTTGGTTGGACTGTCCTGATTATCTGCGGCATCACTCTCCCAACTACTTTCCTCTGAGCTGGTCATTCTGAGGTACCGGAGTGGAGAAGTTATCGCGGCTGAGGAACTATCAGACTCAATGCTGAACAGGCGGTGACACGGTGCTCTTTTCTACTTCATTCTTGCTACGGCGGGAAAAAAAGAAGTATTTTAGACTCGGGTAAAAATTGGATGGGTGTTTGAGCCAAAGACACACGTGTCTCTATTTTGGGATATTTGACCGGGTCGAAGTTGCCTACGTTCCCCTCTCCACGAGGGGGGGGTCCCACGCGATGAGAGGCTCAGGTCACCGTAGTTCGAACGGGTTTAGAATTCTAAGAGGAAAGGATGAACATGACTGACTTCTTGGGGGATAACGGGGATCCATCCAAGGACTTGACTGACTTCCTAGGGGACTATTCCTAGGGATCTAACGGGGATCTTCACGGGGACCTAGGGGACAATGCCTAGGGTTTCAATGGGAATCTTAACGGGGACCTAAGGGACAATGCCTAGGGTTTCAATGGGAATCTTAACGGGGACCTAGGGGACAACGCCTAGGGTTTCAACGGGAATCTTAACGGAGACCTAGGGAACAACGACTAGGGTTTCAACGGGAATCTTAACGGGGACCTAGGGGACAACGCCTAGGGTTTCAACGCGAATTTTTCTAGGGGACAACGCCTAGGGTTTCAACGGGAATTTTGACGGGGAGCTAAGGGAAAATGCCTAGGGTTTCAACGGGAATCTGAACGGGGACCTAGGGGACAACGCCTAGGGTTTCAACGGGAATTTTAATGGGGACCTAGGGGACAACGCCTAGGGTTTCAACGAGAATCTTAATGGGGACCTAGGGGACAACGACTAGGGTATCAATGGGAATCTTAACGGGCACTTAGGGGACAACGCCTAGGGATTTAGCGGGAATTTTGGAGGATAACGGGGATCCTTCCAAAGATTGACGGGTGTCTCGGAGATCTTCCAAGGACTTAACTGGTTCTTAGGGGATAACGCCTAGGGATTTAGCAGGAATTTTGGAGGATAACGGGGATCCATCCAAAGATTGAGCGAAGTGGCGCTTGCTAGCGAAAGAATGTAATGTGTCAAAGATGAGAAGTCAAAACAGAGCAAATTCATGCAAGGCGCTATTAATTATCCGTTCAAGTTTACTTAAAACATATTTTCATTCCTAAATGGTTGGAAAAGATTTCTCTTCTTTTTCGAAACTACTCTAAACCCTGGATCAGTGGAGGCCATCACTACGTCTATAGACCCTTCGTTTTTCACCTGTATTGCACGCTCCTAAGGACGGACTATCTCGAGCGGCATTCCAAAATCCTCAAACCTCACATAGGGGCGTTTTTCAGAGTTACCCGGCTTTGGTGAGACCTGCTTTGGACCTTCCCCTTGGATGTTGTTGATGACCCCCGAGACTTCTTTCCCTTTGCTCGTGGTGGGAGGTCGGTATCGGTAAGAATTGCTATTGCCCTGGGAGGCGGATTGCTCACTGAGAGCCTTCTCAAACTTTGACCCTGCGGTTACCATGGCACGGAGATTGGGGTAAAAGTGATGGCTGATTAGAGCACGCAGCTGCGGTTTTAAGCATGATTGGAAGATGTCCAATTGTTTGTCCTCGGTGGGCGGGTTAGAGATTTCCCCATGTGTACAGATCCAACGCTTGTAGAACTCACCGATCGGCTCGTCACCCTTTTACAAAGTGCTTTGCAAGTCGGTGCGGTTGGTTTACCACTCCAGGTTGGATCGGTACTTGGTGAGGAATGCTTCCTGAATGCGACCCCAACTTACTCGTGATTCGTCCTTGAGGTTGAAAAACCACTTAAGAGCATTTCCTCTCAGGGATAATTGGAAGTGATCACCCATTTTCTGTACAGTGCAACCCTTTGCCCTCATTGCTAAAGTGTTGGCGTTGAGGTGGGTTTATGGGCAAGCAGTCCCATCAAACTTGTCTATTTTTGGCATTTTGAACTTATGCAGAAGAGGCACAATCTTGTCGGGATCAGTAACTCCCGATGAGGTTTTATTTTCATTCAAAGTCTCGAACTTTTCCTCCATCTGTTTCAACTTCTTGATCAGCCACCCCATTTGAGGATTCACTTGTGGGCTAGAATTGATGGATCCCATGGTCCGGGTTGTTACCGGCATCACCGTTGGAGGCACAGTGGTGGATGGTATATTCTGAGGAAGGCTTTGAGGTGGCGCATGGGTGTAGACGTACCCATACCCTTGGTCATTTGCCGGGGTATACGGCGGGGGTGCCTCGGAGGTTCGGGCTGCCGGGTAGTGGAATGGGAATGCCTCCCCTTATGATGCAATTGGCAGGGTCGGTGGTGGTAATCTGGCAGTGGCCAGGCTGAAAAGGCTTGACCCATCGGGATCGGGCCATATGGGTTGAACCCGGGAGGATATGAGGATGGACCTACCGGAAAGGTGAAGGGAACTTATGTGGCTGGTACATTTGATTGAGTTGCGGTTTGATATGGGGGACGTGAGGTCGCCATATTGGGGTAGGTTTGAGGTGGGGGAACCCTATTGTAATCGTGAGGAGGTATGTTCTCAATTTCATCTTCGTCTGTGATTTCAACAAATCCCCCATCATTTTCAAATATCATGGCCACTCCCCTTTATCTCATGGCCTCTACAACCCGTCTCTGTGTGTCCTCTTGCTGTTTCCTAGTGATTTCTTCCCGGGCCCTGGCGGCCTCCAAAGCTTGTATCAACTCTTCCTTAGTAAGCCCATTTGGATCAACCGCATTGTCACCCCCACTACTACTTCCTGCCGGACTAGTCATTCGGAGTAGCCTGAGTGAAACTGCTGATGAACTGTCAGACTCGGCACTGAACAGACGCTGACCCGGAACTCTGACCCACTTCTTACGAGCTGCGAGGGAGAGGAGGGTTCAGTTTAGGCTCAGGTTTCATTTTGGGCAAAGGTTTAGGGCTCATGCAACATGCCTACCTAATTATTGAATATTTCATTCATGTTTACTTAAAACACGCTTTATTCCTAATTGGTTGGAAAAGATTTCTCTTCTTTTTCGCAGCTATTCTGAATCCTGGATCAGTGGAGGCCATCACTACGCCTATAGACCCCTCGTTTTTCACCTGTACTGCATACTCCCAAGGATGGACTATCCCGGGCGAGGGTCCTATAGGGCAAGCGGCTTCCACCGACCGAAAGAAATGATCCTAAGGTCTAGTGTGTCGCAAGGCTCCTGATGTGCGGGTCATCCTAATCATGATTAAGCCCCAGTCAGGATCGAGACTGTTCCGAAGGCTGCACCGATATTCTGACATGACCCCATTTTGAATGAGGTGTCTCAATCCTCGACCATGAGCTTAAGGATGATTAACATGACCCGTTTATTAGGGCTTAATGACACGGTGTTACCCTATCTTTAGCACATGACGTGGTCAATAACCCGTTCCCGAACAACGGGAGGGTCAACATGATTGAATTTGGCCAAAGCAGAGTAAACATGATCGAATTCGGGGAGCCGACAACGATAACTCTTTGGGAATTCAACACCCCTTTGATTGAAGTTAGGGAAAGATGGAAAGACATTTTGTGGGACTGCGTGCAAAAGGGAAAGATGGAATGTCCTCCTGACAACATGATGACTAGCGTGATGAACGCAAAGGTTCCTGGCCAAGGGGGCGAATTAAAAGTGATTAATTTCACTAAAAACAAATTGACCTACGAAGACTGTGCGGAAGAAATGGAAATGGCCATCAAACGAGCTTTGGGAAGCGTTGACCATGACCCGAACAGATGTTGCATTCCCCACGATGAACACTATCATGTTATGGAAGTTGGTGACTCGTCAAGCGGCGAAAGAGTAATAAGAAGGGTGTGTTGTCATCACGGAACCGAAGGTATGGAGGCTGCAAGAACCCCGGGGGAATATGACTACGGAAGGCACCTTTCACAGATGAGAGAAGCGACCCGTTCCCTATCCCGCGAAGAGCTTCGAGGTTTGTGTGAAAGTGAGGACGAAGTGTCTTCCCCCGTACTCTCTTTAAAACCGTCTGCGGGAGAAGATGAAAATTTCCCTACCTTAGATGACTTCCTGTCACTACCGCCACTCTCCCCTCACCTCTGTTTGAGGATGGGTCGATGCTCCCGGATCATTATTACTGTATGTTGACACTGGAAAAACTCCGCGAAACTGTAGGGATGGGGAAGGAACATAGCGACTACCCGGTTTCATTTGAAAAACTCCGTGAGTTTGTCTACACCACGCAAGGAATGGTTACTGTAAATGAGCTGAGGAAAGAGGCATGACCCTACTCAACCAAGAACTCACCCATGCCTGTGGAAGAGCCAGCAAAGGATTGTGACCCCCCGGAAGTAAACGTCCTAACTCGTTCCGGACAGGTACACATCGAGGATCCTAAAAAACCACCGCCACTGGAACACTGCTCGCCACCATCGTTTGCTAAGGAAACAAGCACCCCGATCTCGAACGAGAGGATCCTGTTCTCACCCAACTTAAAAATACGTAGGCCAACATCTCTCTGTGGTCCCTTCTCACTTCATCATACCCGCACAAGCTCAAGTTGGAGGAGCATTTGGCCCGAACCATGGTCCCCACCACAGCTACCCCCGAAGAGGCCGTACAAATGATTGGAAGCATCCAATATGGGAATATAGTCACGTTCACTGACTTGGACTTGCCCAAGTCTGGGGCTAACCACAATGAAGCCTTGTACATCACAGTGCAGTTCGATGGGTGCCGTCTCCCACGAGTATTGGTTGATAATGGCTCGGCTATGAACGTCCTTCCAACTAAAATGATGGATTTACTCGGCCTCAAGACGACGGATCTGAGACCCTCTTTGGTAACTGTCAAAGCTTACGACTCCATAGCCCGATCGGTCCTTGGGGTGGCGACTTTGAATTTATGGTTTGGGGAACAGAAAATGCCGACCGACTTGCAAGTGCTTGACATCCCCATTTCCTTCACCACCTTGCTTAGGCTCCCTTGGCTACACAAATTCAATGGGGTCACCTCCACCCTACATCAATGTGTAAAATTTGTACAGGGAGGGAATTTGACTGTAATCTACGGGGATAACATCACTACAGAGGGGACCAACACTAATGGGATCCCCATATTGGAAATCCAACATGAAGAGAGTGGTATAGTCTTGACCGGCTTCACAGGGATACCATCTGAGACCCACGTCCATTGCGTGGACCTCACACTTACCAAGGACAAGATCCCTCCCGCCATGAAAATGATGCGCCTAATGCACTATCTCCCAGGGCTTGGTCTAGGAAGGAGGCTCCAAGGGACCCACAGGGTTATTAAAATCAAGGAGCAAAAGACGCTCCACGGTTTAGGGTACAAGCCGAGACCCGAGGATCTTGCGATGGACAAGAAGATGGCCCGAGAAAAAAGCCGAGCCAGGGCCCAAGGGATTCCTTACAAAGCTCCCAACCTCCGTCCCTACGCTTTTGACATAAGCCACTACTTCATTAAGGGGGAACGCAAACCGGGACTTCGGAGGAAAAGGAGGCAATGGTGACCAACTGGGACCGACTGCAAGAAGACCTCAAAAGGTTTCGAGGAAAGGTCGCCAACCCTATCAGCAAAGCATTCCTTGACACACCCGAAGCACCCACAGGGAACGAGCATATTTCCAAAGGAGTTCCTGTAGATACCCCGGGAGAGCCCACGGCTTGGCTAGAGCGGTGGAAGGATCCTAGGATGTCTAACTTGTTTTTAGAGTCGCCACCTATGTTTTGAGGAACATAAGAAAAACCTATTGATTATAGCTTAAGTTTGATTACGAAAACAGAGATTCTTTGTTTTGAGGTTCGGGGGTTAGATTACGAGATGGGAAGTACCGAAACACCCATCTCGCCCAACTAAAGTTGGTCTTGCTTGATCAAAATCTACATGAATGATAATGTTCTTCTTCTTCTTCTTTAAGTCATAAAAGGGGGGTTTAAAATAGAGTTTGGAATGTAGGAGATAACTCCTTAACCAATCCTCAATGAGATGAGGTGATCATTAGAGTCATGTCCCAAAATGATTTGGGTGATTTCACATTTGATTAGAGTAAACGAGAGAGAGGATATGAAGTAGAAAAGAAAGGAGAAGATGGACTTTTACCTACGATTTGAAGGCCTTCAAATATTGCTTGATGAGATCCTTGGAGAACCTTTAGAAAGTGGTTTTTGGTATAGTTTTTGTAAGTTCAATTTTCGGTCCTTGAAAATGGAGGTAAAGGGAGCTTTTTATAGGTGAAAGAGGGGTGTTTTTGGTGCCAAAACTCAGTCACCAATAAATCCTTCCCGGGCAAAATCCTGTAAATTGAGCAAGGGAGAGAATCCTGGCTAGAAATCTGTAACTGACGCCCAGAGGCGCGTGCTTCCTGCTTTGGGGGCGGGAGGCGCACGCGCCTGGCTCCTCCTGTCGGAGGCGCGTGACTCAGAGAAGGAAATTTTGACAGAATGGACTAGAAAGTCAGTCCTGTCATTCAGTTTAGTCCCTGAACTTAACGAAGTCAGTCAGGAACTTAACGAAAGTGACAGAAACTAACGAGAAACACTTAAAATGGGGAGAAACACAAAATCAAATGTGCAATCGGGGTGAGCGGTCCAAGGCGGGGTGTCTACAGAGCCCCTCGGCGACGTGGATTGCAAAGCAAAGCGCGTCGACGAAAGTTAAAAACACCCGCCGAGGACATCACCAAGAAAAAAGCAAAGACTCGATGAAAGCAAGAATTTGAAATTGCGAGAGAGAGTGGTGCGCTCCCTGTGTGAGCGGCTTTTGTTGATAGAGGGGGTGGCATGATTCCTTAGGTGAACCTGCCGGCTGAATATCTTGAATGAGGCCGTTAGTGAACCTTTTGAACGAGGCCGTTAGTGAACCTTTGAGGACGAATCCGTTAGTGAAATCCGTTGATGAGGCCGTTAGTGAACCTTTGAGGATGAATCCGTTAGTGAGATTCGTTGATGAGGCCGTTGATGAACCTTTGGAGAGGCCGTTAGTGAACCTTTGAGGAGGCCGTTAGTGAACCTTTGAGGATGAATCCGTTAGTGAAATCCATTGATGAGGCCGTTAGTGAACCTTTGAAGAGGCCGTTGGTGAACCTTTGAGGAGGCCGTTATTGAACCTTTGAGGACGAATCCGTTAGTGAGATCCGTTGATGAGGCCGTTAGTGAACCTTTGAAGAGGCCGTTGGTGAACCTTTGAGGAGGCCGTTAGTGAACCTTTGAGGACGAATCCATTAGTGAGATTCGTTGATGAGGCCGTTAGTGAACCTTTGAAGAGGCCGTTAGTGAACCTTTGAGGAGGCCGTTAGTGAACCTTTGAGGAAGAATCCGTTAGTGAAATCCGTTGATGAGGCCATTAGTGAACCTTTGAGGAGGCCGTTAGTGAACCTTTGAGGGCGAATCCGTTAGTGAAATCCATTGATGAGGCCGTTAGTGAACCTTTGAAGAGGCCGTTGGTGAACCTTTGAAGAGGCCGTTAGTGAACCTTTTAATGACGAATCCGTTAGTGAAATCCGTGGATGAGGCCGTTAGTGAACCTTTGAAGAGGCCGTTAGTGAACCTTTGAGGACGAATCCGTTAGTGAAATCCGTTGATGAGGTATTTGTGAATACCCCTTTCCGATGAAGCGACGCATGGGAAGTATCTTGTGATTATTTTTATTTACAAAGGGAATATTCTTAACGACATTAAAATTATGAGAGTCGCCACTCCGTTTTAATTAAAGCCAAAACATTGAAAAAAGCATGTTTAATGGGTTCGGGGGTCAAATTACAACAAGAAAAGAATATTGGACGTTATCACTCCTATTGCCCGAATTGATCGGTATTTCTATCATGATGAATGTGTTAGTAGTGTGTTAGTGATTTAGACCGGATCCGAAGATTGCCTACGTTCCTCTCAATGTGAAAAGCTCAGGTCAGCGTAGTTCGCAGAGAATTAGAATAGGCAGAAGAATCAGGATCATGCATAATGAAGGGGGAATTACCTAAAGATTAGGGTTTAGAAGTAGTTCCTAGATCATCCTCGGGTTGATGAACCCTCGATCATCATCGGCTATGAAATAACATGTAATTATGAAGATCGCAACCCTAAATATAGCATAAATAAGGTTTTAATCTATGAACACGAAGAACATGCGAAGAACATATATGAACATATGAATGAACATGCAAAGCTCATGAAGAAACTATGAATAAACGTGTACGAACATGAATATAAAAGATCTACATTAAGAATAATGCAAGAACATGAAGAAAAAGTTAGAAAACTTACCTATGTTGGCAAGAAATAAACCTTGGATCTTCTTGAGTGTTTGAATGTTAATTAGAGAGCAAAATAGTGTTTAAGAACTCCAAAATTCGGATTTAGAGCTCTCAAAATCCCCCCTTAAACCAATGGAATGGAATTGGTTTATATAGTAAACTGAGGGGAGGATCTGATGGTCAGGATCATCCAGCGCAAGGTTGGCCGCCTGGCCATGGTTGAAGCCGGTGACAAGAGTGGCCGCGTGGCCAAGATCAACGCGGAGCAAGGTTGGCCGCGTGGCCAATGTTGCAGGCTGACTTGATTCTTAAGCTAGGGTTTCTGCATGGTTTTTAAGGAAACCATTTACTACCTAATTTGATAGATTTTGTCATAAATGAGATATTTCGGGAATCCGGGACAAGTCTTTGCAAGGTTTCTAATTCCTATAAAGTCCTTGTATTTTTGGGAAAGTCCTAATAAACTCATTTTCAGGTCGGGTACTAACAGTAGCCCCTCGGCGACGCTTCTTGCAAGGCAATGTGGGGTCGACGATAAAAGAAGGATCTGTCTGAAACATGAGTTTCAAAACAGATGAAAGGTAAGGGAACGGCTGAACCTTGGCAGGCGACCTACGTATCCGCGGGGGAATCAAGCCAAACGTAGTTCAAATCTGATGGGAAATTGGGAATGACTGTCCTCTGATGGGGAGCAACGTCTTCTGCTGGGGAAAATGCACCTGCTGGGGATGATAGATGACCGCGTTGGTCGGGTGGCTGGACCTTTTCAGGTTTCCTACGTATCCTCTGAGGAATCAAGCCGGTCGTAGTTCAGATCTATTGAGGTAAGACGGGACATCGAACTTCTGCTGTGGATAATAAACCTACGGGTACTATCTTGTATGAAGAACGAACATTCATAAGCAATGAAGTTATTTGGGAAAATTAAAGACTACGTTGTCTAAACAATCCCAAGATGGAATGGTAAACGCAATCAGGATCGCCAGGGTTCCTGCCGATTGCGCTAAAGTAATAGATGTTGGATCTCTCGCAAACAGAAACGCCGAGGCTTCTGCCAATCCCGATCAATCTAGGATACGTATGTCATAGAGGTGCCGAAATCTCTATGATCTCGCTAACAGAAACGCCGAGGCTTCTGCCAATCACGATCAATCTAGGATGCGTATGTCATAGAGGCGCCGAAGTCTCTACAATCATGCAAATCCTAATAATAGATGTTGGATCTCTCGCAAATAGAAACGCCGAGGCTTCTCCCAATCACGATCGATCAAGGATACGTATGTCATAGAGGCGCCGAAGTCTTTACAACCATACGAATCCTAATAATAGTTGCTGGATCTCTCGCAAACAGAAACGCCGAGGCTTCTGCCAATCACGATCGATCAAGGATACGTATGTCATAGAGGCGCCGAAGTCTCTACGATCATGAAAATCCTAATAAACACTGGATCTCTCGCAAACAGAAACGCCGAGGCTTCTGCCAATCACGATCGATCAAGGATACGTATGTCATAGAGGCGCCGAAGTCTCTACGATCATGCAAATCCTAATAAACGCTGGATCTCTCGCAAACAGAAACGCCGAGGCTTCTGCCAATCACGATCGATCTAGGATGGTATGTCATAGAGGCGCCGAAGTCTCTACAACCATACGAATCCTAAGCAAATATTCGGTGAAGAATGGAAATTTTAAGGGGCTTTCCGCACCCAAAGGTAACGAATATCAGTCAAAATTGTGCTAAGGGCATTTAAGATGAATTAAAGGGAAAAGATCAGGGTCCAAAGTGGAATTTTATCTGAAGGGACAAGGTTGGCCGCGTGGCCAAACACACTAACTTGCAATAGTGGCCGCGTGGCCAAGACCTCTGAGTGGTCAGATCTCTTTCACACGGATCGCTGATCTGACGGCTGGGGTTGCAAGGGCAAAAGTGGCCGCGTGGCCAAGGATGCCGACGGGCTGACTCCTTGGTCACATCACCAGACACCTCCCCTCTTCTTCTTCTTTTCTTCTTTCTTCTTCTTCCTTCCTCCATTGTTAACGAGTTAGAGAGAGGAAATTGGGTTTTTAGAGAGAGAAAGCTTGGATTTTGATAATCTTGAAGACTTCGTTTCACATACTTCTCGAAGCTATGGCAGATTGGATCAATGAGGCATTATTTAGGGATTTCCCGGGCCAAGGTGGGTATATGATTCCACAACAAGAGCCACAAGGAGAGGGGCACGGTTATGCTCAGGGCGCAGGAAATGTCGGGGTTGATCCAGGAGCGGGCTTTGAAGCGGCACCCTTGATTCCACGGGGCGGTTTGAGACCACGAGTCCGTGACTCGGAATTACCGCGATAATCTGCTGCGGTCTACGTTCGACCAAGATTACGATTTTTACATCGACTGTGAGCGTCATTGGTCGATGGGGACTTTCGGAGACGCGAGAGGTAAATTTCGAATTTTCATTCCTCTCCTTCTTGCACATTTGTATGTTCTATGCACATAATATGAAATGCTAGAATAATGGAATGCTAGAATTTAAATTGCTAGAATTGTAAATTGCTAGAATGGTAACATACCTGTGCTGTGTTTACCTGCAGAGGATCAAGGCTCGTGGTCCACAGTGACTGTGGGCAAACTGTGGGCGTCTCTGCCGGAGGGACCGGGTGGTTTGCGTGCTCGGATCGAGGCTATGGGCTTTGGCCCATTCTTTGACAGTGTCCGCATGGTCGGGGCTACCCTGAAGGTGGCAGCAGTGATAGTGGTGTGCCGGGAGTTCTAGTGGGATACCACCCATACCTTCCACTTCAGTTGGGGAGAGATTACCATCACGCCGACGGATTTCGCGGCCATCACAGGGTTGAGGTTTATTGGTACCCCTTTGCCTTTTGATGAGAGCTTGGCGGAGCGGGGACTATAGACAGGCTCTGCTGGGAGTCGATACCGACCTGGGAGGAGGTGTCAAGGGTTATGGAGTGGAGGCCGGGAGGGTAAATCGCTTGGTGGAGGTGGCTATTGAGGCCTTTAGTAGGGGGGAGTATGATTTGGATTGTTTGGTCCGGCTGTTCTTATGGTACAGCTTTTCAGAAATTTTGTTTCCCAGTGGGGCTACTGTCTGCCGGTACTCACTGCTAGGGGCTCTTGTGGACTTGGACTTAGTCGGTGGGATTTCTTGGGGTGGAGCCGGTTTGGCTGACATTTACCGGGCTTTGGACCATTGCTCGAGGGCTAGCTCGTCGGCCTTTGACGGGTTCCAGTTCGCTTTTGAGGTATGCTCTTGACTACCCTTCTTTTTCACATTGTTGAGATTTCTGCTCTATCCTTGGTCTGAAATGTCTTTTTCATTGTATGCACAGGCTTGGGTGTACGAGATCTTCGGTGTCGCCCCTTTTCAGTTGGTGATGAGTGCCAACAAGGTTGTTCCCATCATGTCATACTGGTGTAAAGGCAACAGGGATCCTCCCCGCAGAAACCGGGATAGGAAGACGGTGGATGCTGCTGATCTGAGGAGGGTGTTCGCGATGTCTGAGCCATCGGGTCAGATTTTACCCATGGAGCCCGGCCAATGAGGCTTCGGTGGGTCCCTATGTAGTGGATTTGACCGCTTCTAGGGTTCTGCTTGTGGGTCTCACCGGGGAGGCCATGTATCTTGGGGAGAGGGTGGTTCGTCAGCACAGGGCTGGTGCGTTACCGTGGGCTCCTTATGACCCTCCTCGGGATATGCTCCGTCCCGCGAGGTTGGCGACTTTCTTGGCTCCCCTCCGGCAGAGCATTACAGAGGGAGTGACGACTATGCCGGCTACGTGCGGACACGGCTGATCAGCCCTCAGGTTCGGGCTCGGATGCTATCGGGAGAGGGATCGCGCTCGGCCCGGTACGTTGGTCGGAGTCGGTCTTTGGTTGACATGCCCCTTTGCTCGAGTAGCGTGAGAGTGATGAGGGGCGGCCGGGAGGTGGAGCTTAGCTTGGAGCGACTGATGCCGATCTTGTTGAGGAGACATTCATTCCTCCGCCCGACGCTGGGGTACGGCTTTGTACTTTGTATTAGTCATGTTTGCACACATCTATTTCTTTCTGCATTGTAATCATTTGCCTTGGCTTCCCTTTCAGGTGACTCGGGAGGCATATATCCGTTCAGCTCGGCGGGAGAACGTGTTGATGCGCTTACTGAGGGAGGCGTACCATTCATGTACTTGTCAGAGGGACGACATTGCATCACCCCAGCGTCGTGAGCGGTCTCCGAACGGCGCGGGCTCTTCTCACATTGGTGGTCGAGCGGTCTGGGGACGGAGTTCGGGTGCCGGTAGTTTCTCAGGATTTAGCGCGGGGTGGAGACACCACGGAGGAAGATTCTGATTAGGCGGGGTCCATCTTTATTTCCTACACTGTTAGCTAGTAGAGAGCAGAGGGATATGTATATATGGAACCAATGTATAAAATGCATGTATGTATATCATGTTTCTGAAATGTAAATTTATTGTGGGAGCCTACTTGTGCAAACTAGTTATTTTACAAATGTTCCTAATTTTATACAATACATGAGCCACGGAAGGGGGGCAGGTACATAGTTGCATGGATCCGTCACGGAGTGGGAGGAAACAAACCGGATTTCTGCATGGAGCGATGTTGGCCGCATGGCCATGGCGAGGCCCAGAGCAATGTTGGCCGCGTGGCCTAGGACGAAGTTGGCCGCCTGGCCAAGGACAATATCGGCCGCGGGGCCAAGGGCATATGTGGCCGCGTGGCCAGATCCTGCACCGCCTCCGGTTTTCCTTTTCCTGGCAAGAATCGGGAGTTGTGTAGTATTTAATGGGAGTTTGTGTCCCATTCAACTTCGTACCAGCAGCTTTTTGATCAATTTTGAGTTCCAATCATCAACTTGCTCTTCTTTGTCATGGATCACAATGCAAGGTTTTCTAGACTTGAAAAAGGAGCTTTCATAACATCTTTGGAGAAGTGGGTTGCCAAGATATCCGGTCCTTGTCGTAGGAAATTTGAGAAGTGCTATGGGATCAAGTGTCTTTGGTCATTCTTGCACATGAACTCCAACACTAACCTCTTGTAAGCTTGCGGGAAGTTTTGGAACGACACTCTTCATGTTTTCACTTTTCTTTTAATGAGATGGTACCCACTTATGAAGATATCAAGGCGCTTTGCGGTTGTGAAGGGAAGGGTACACTTGCATTGCCCTTTGATTTATTTCTTTGCATGACAAGTTGATAGCCTTTGGTGTGCCCGCAGATGACCTTGGTAGGTATGCTAGAGGTGGCTACGTCGACCTTTCTTGGGCCAAGGCACTTTATGCATTCGGATGTGACCTCGGACCGTTCTTTGGACCATCTTGCCTTGTGTTTATTTGCTTCTATTCTTTTCCCTTCCGAAGTCGGATGTGCTAGTGAGGGATGTTTGACCATGGTGAATGCGGCTCGTTCGGGATATGACATTGTATCGGCCATCCTTGGGGAGCTCATTTGTGGGATTCCTCATCTTGCGGTTTATGGCGGGATGCCGTGCGGCAGTGATAGACTTTTGACCATGTGGTTGCAAGAAAGGCTCCGAGTGAACAAGCCAGCGGTTTCTTCGGCGGTGACCCCATGGATGCACCGTATTAGAGGTATGGAGGAGAGGTTCGAGGGCATGACTCTCAAGGGTTGGGAGAGGTACTTGGCGGAGATGGTGACCGATGACATCAAGTGGGTGGTGCCCCATTGGCACGTTAATTCCGTGAAGGAGAAGCAAGTGGGATTGTACATGATTAAAGTTCCATCATTTTCTGGGACCACTTTCTACTACCCCGCTAGAGTACTCCGTCAATACGGTCTAGTGCAAACCATCCCCGAGGGTTGGGATGAGGAGAGGACCCGTTTTCCTTTTGGCATACTTCATTTGGACGATAGCGCTTCGGTTCTCCTTTCTCAAATGTGGGGTGAGGCCGGTTTTTTCCATAGGACTCTCATCACACGCTCCAACAACACCTACCTATCACGAGAGTATTTGGATTGGTTTATGGAGAGACTTGGGCAAACGGAGCAGACTCTAGATACCCTAAGGGGCACTATTTTGGCATCCTGTGCTCCTAGTTGTTCGTTGAGGATGAAGGAGGCGATGGCTTATGAGAGGAAGAGGAGTCAGAGCATGGCTAATGGAGATGGAGCGGGGACTTTAAGGAAGAGAAAGGATTGAGAGACTCCTAGTGTCAAAGCAAAAGGGGTTAGCGATTTGAGAGGAGGTTTTGTGAGAACCCTAACAAGAAGAAGGTTCGCCGTGGTCAAAGCAAGAAGAAAAGGACCGAAGGCACGAGTGACACTAAAGAGTAGTTCCGAGGATCCTTCCATAGTCGTTGCTAAACACATTGTTTTTTATATTTAGTTACTTTTGTTTTTTTCAATTTCAGAATAGGTTATTTATTCAAAATAGTATGTCAAGCTTAGACTCATCAAATAAGTGTTAACATGCAATGACTATGGAAATAAAAGTTTTGCTTTCAGAAAATACAACTTCTATCTTTATTGCTTAACAGGATTTGGATGTGTTATTTGTTTTTTAGACCGCACCTTTTGAAAGGCTGCCTATGTTCCCCTTTTACAAATAGGACTAAGGGGCTCAGGTCACCGTAGTTCACTCCAGTCAGACTAGAATGATATTAAAGAAAGGGAAGATAGAAGGGGGAATGCTCTAACTTTTGCCTAGACCGCCCTTGCGGGTTTTCGATCTAGCGAGCTTTGTACGCACCCTTATTTTGCATAGACCGCCCTTTGCGGGTTTTCAGTCTATCGGGCTTCTTTTGCGTAGTAAACATTTTTTTTTTTAAGAGGGGGAGTCTTCACAGTAGCGTCTGAGCTTGCTGAGGTTGACTGGTTCTTGAACGGGTTGCCATCCAAATCTGCCATTCTGAACGCTCCTCCGGAGAAGATCTTTGTACTACAAATGGACCTACCCAAGTGGGGGCCCATTACCGAGGGGGTTGAATTTTTGGGTAAGCGTGCTTTGAGCACCAAGTCTCCTTCCTTTATGTCAACAAGCTTGACCTTTTATTGAAGACTTTTGTCGTTCTCCTTTGATAGGCCGGATGTGTTCCATGGCCTTCAATCTGCGTCGTCGAGTGTTGCCAACTGATCATAGCGACTACGAAGCCATTCTACCTCATTCACTTGGTTCTCGAGCAAGATCCTCAAAGATGGCACCTCCAACTACATAGGGAGCACTGCCTCCATGCCGTATGTCAAAGCGTAAGGGGTCTCTCCAGTAGCGGTGCGGACTGACGTTCTGTATCCCCAAAGTGCTAATGGTAACTTCTCGGGCCAATCCCGCCCTGCGAAGCCATCTTGCGAATTATCTGCTCTATCGTCTTGTTGGCCGCCTCAACCGCGCCGTTAGTCTGGGATAGTATGGGGAAGATTTCTTTCGTTCGATCTTGAATTATACAAGCAAGCGAGCACACTCGGCTTCGAAATGACTGCCATTATCTGATATAATGAGGTTAGGACCCCCATACCGACACATAATGTTCTCTTTGATAAACTGCGCTACCTTCTTGGAATTCAGCACCTTGTAAGACTGAGCTTCGACCCACTTTGTGAAGTAGTCGACCGCGACGAGGACGAATTCATGACATTACTACCGGCCGGCGAGATTTCCCAATAATGTCTATACCCCACGTGGCGAATGGCCAAGGCGTGGTGGAACTATACAATTCGTGTGGGGGGATGTGGTTGAGGTTGGAGCATACTTGGCACTTGTGACACCGTCGAAACCCATTGAATACAGTCTGTCTCCATGGTAATCCAATAATAGCCCAGCCGAGTGATCTTTTGTCTAAGCATCCTTGCATTCATGTGGGGTCCGCACAAACCGTTGTGTACTTCTTCCATTATTGCTTCAGCTTTCTTGTTGTCGACACATAAGAGCAACAGACCATCGTAATGCCTCTTGTACAAAGTATCGTCTAACAGCACAAATGCCCGCCAACCTTTGAGTGCTTGCAGACTTTTGGCCTTCACATCTCCGTCAAAGGACATCTCTCGTGCTTAAGGAATTTGTAGATTTGGGCGTACCATTGATCTCCGTTTACCTCGGCATTGATTGGATTTCACAGCAATAGGCGGGGTTCTCCCTTCGTCCAACCCTGAATGGTTTCAAGGACCTTCCCTCTGGAATTTCAACTAAGGAGGCCAATGTAGCTAGGGCATCCGCGAACCTATTTCTGTCTCGCGGCAGGAAGTGGAAGGTAACCTCTTTGAATTGTGCTATCAACTCATCCATGTAAC
>JAOWBW010000245.1:1266184-1340447 GCA_026119855.1 Campanula takesimana | reverse complement strand
CAACGGTTATTTTTATTAGAGAGAGGGGAGAGTGGGGAGTTATTATAGATGAATAGTGACCGGCAAGAGCACCGAACTGTTCATTTATTCAGAAACCAAAAAAATGAGCGAGGGTGCTAGTAATTCCTTTTTGAATATCCAGGGGGTTACTGGAAAAAGAGTGAGGAAGTAGCTCTTAACTCCTGTTACTGTACTTATGAACAGTAGATAGAATGAGATATGAATGTTATTCCATTTATATCCATAAAATGTGGGCGGCTATTAAATAAAAGAAGGTGAGTACTCAGTTTGGCCAACTTAGCACTCTTTCAAATTAATATTTACCATCACATCTTAGCCTTGCCTCATAAATCCTCCAATGATATAATTTTAAGAGTCAAATCAGTCTATATATTTTGAACTTAAATTTATCAACAGCTGACCATATGGTTGTGCCTTGCTATGGACTAACATAAATGCTATGCTTATATAAGATGCAGGAGCTTGGCTATTGAAGGTATACTGAGTTAATCTTTTGAAAATGGGTAGAAGTTTCTCTAAGTATAGTCCAAGCAAAATGGCTCAATCAGTTAGGAAACTTGTCTTTACAATTCCTAGTGATGAGGAGTCAGAGAGAGAGAAGTTTGAAAGAGAGTTTAGGTCTTATAAGGTACAGACTGATCATTCCTTGCAGGATGAAGTTGTTCAGCTCCCTTTGGATCATCATTTAAAGGGTGATGAACTGAGGGAGAGAGAGAAGAGAAAAAGGGAATGGGAGATAGAGAAGGATGCTTTTATGAGGGTAGAAAGAGAAAGATTGATTCAGATGGAGAGGTCTCAAGGAAGGGGAAAAATGAAAGAAGTAAGAGAGGAGCAGGTAAAGACTTGTATTAAGTTATTTGGGAAGGAAATGAGTGTAGGAGAAGGCAGTAAAGCAAGGTTCCATATTCTGAAGTTAAGAAGGTTTTTACTTTAGGGGAGTTGATGAAAGAAGAGGGATTTAAAAGTCATGATGCAGAGAATATTGGCAGGGAGGGGAGAGAGATACAAAGAGAGAGAAGGATCTTATTGGAAAGTTGATGCACCAGGAAAATTAGTTAGCTATTCAGACACAACAGATTCCTGTGGTTGAAAAGCCAAGGGTTATTACCCCAGTTTCAAGAGATTCACTTTCCATGACAGTGTTGGAAGGTGGATGTGATAACTTTAATGGAGTTAGTCAGGTTCCCAAAGAACTCATATACAGCTTTTTAGGCAGTATATAAAGTGTTGCAGCCCAGTTCCAGTTACTGAAAGTGAAGAGATGGGTCCTGACTCACAGATGGCTATGATAGCTGCTGGGAGTGAGCAGACCTCAGGATCTTTCAGCTTTATTTCTCCTTTGGAGGATATGCCTCCTTATGATGCTGTAGAGGAATGGTGGCCAAGAACTATGGGTCCTCCTTTGCAGTATTCAGTTACCTCTATTGATCCTTTTTGAAGAGGCATCCCATATGGTTGGAAAGGTATGGGGAAACTATTCAGGCTACCAAGGAGAGATCATATGGAGGGAGAATCAACATGACACTTCTGCTGAGGGTTCAGGAACAGGAGAGTAGGGGCCATTTGGATTTGAACAGCTTATTTGCTTGCTTAGCTGTTCAGAAGAGAGTATTTGAGAATGAGGGTTAACAGAAGAAGGGCTACTAGACAAGAGTATCAAAAGGTAGTAGGGTAGGTAGTTTTTGGTCCTGATGATGAAGGGTGTAACATCATAGGATCTGATTTTTATGGTTCTGGATAGATAGCTGTTGGGGCTCTGTGAACAGCTATCTTCCTTTATGTACTGTTTTCAGTTTTAATGAATGAAGTTCAATTTTTTCTTTTACTTAGGCAAGTTAATCATTCCTAACATTGCTCTCAAAAGTTCAAATCTCTTTTCATCCATAGCCTTAGTCAGTATATCAGAAACATTGTCTTCAGTACCAACTTTTGCAAGATTGATATTCCCTTTTTCAACATGATCTCTAATGAAGTGGTGTCTAACTTCAATATGCTTGGTTTTAGAGTGTTGAATAGGGTTTTCAGTCATAGCAATGGTACTTGAGTTATCACAAAAAATTGTAATATTAGATAAATTTATTCCAAAATCTTGAAGTTGGCTTCTCAAATACAAAATTTGTGAGCAGCAAAGACCAGCTGCAACATATTCAGCCTCAGCTGTTAAGGTTGCTACAGAGGTTTTCTTTTTGCTAGACCATGATACAATCCTTGATCCAATGAATTGGCATCCACCACTTGTTGATTTTCTGTCCAGATTGCATCCAGCATAATCTGAGTCAGTGAAACCAATGAGTGAGAATGGTGATTCATTTGGGTACCACAAGCCATAATCTGGGGTTCCCTTAAGGTATCTCAAAATTCTTTTTACAGCAGCAAGGTGAGGTTCTTTAGGATTGGCTTGAAATCTTGCACAGAGACATACGCTAAACATGATGTCAGGTCTTGAAGCAGTAACATATAGAAGAGATCCTATATAGCTTCTGTATAGTGTTTTGATTAACACTCTGACCATCAGTATCAGCATGAAGTTTGGTTGTTGTAGACAGAGGTGTCTTAGCTGTTGAAGCATTCTGCATATCAAACTTATTGATCATGTCTCTTGTGTACTTAGCTTGGTTAATGAAGATTCCATCCTTCATTTGTTTGACTTGAAGACCAAGAAAGTAAGTTAGTTCTCCTATCATACTCATTTCAAACTGTTTTTGCATAAGATCTCCAAATTCTTTGCACAGTTTTTCATTAGATAAACCAAAGATGATATCATCTACATAAACTTGAATGAGTAGAGTATCTTCTCCATATTTCTTAATGAACAAGGTATTATCAATGTGTCCTTTGGTAAATCCTTTAATGAGAAGTAATTTAGACAAAGTATCATACCATGCTCTGAGGGCTTGCTTCAGACCATACAGGGCTTTATCCAACTTGTATACATGGTCTGGAAATTTGGGATGTTCAAATCCAGGGGGTTGAGAAACATATACTTGTTCATTTAGAACTCCATTCAGAAAGGCACTTTTGACATCCATTTAGAATACCTTCATTTTCTTGAATGATGCAAATACCCAGAACAATCTGATTGCTTCAAGTCTTTCTACAGGTGCAAAGGTCTCATCATAATCAATTCCTTCTTCCTATCTGTATCCTTGAGTAACAAGTCTAGCTTTGTTTCTTACTACAGTACCATCTTCACTCATTTTATTTCTGAAGACCCATCTGGTACCAATGACAGTTTGATTTCTTGGTTTAGGAACAAGTCTCCATACTTTATTCCTTTCAAATTGTTCAAGTTCTTCTTCTATAGCTTCTATCCAGTCTGCATCTTGCAGGGCTTCATGGATATTCTTTGGTTCCATTTGAGAAATGAAAGCACTCATGAAGATATCATAGAAGGGTGTGCCTTCAGGAATGGGATCTGTTAAGATGGGCAGAGTAATGACAAGGTTATCATCATTAGTGATTTGGATAGGAGTTGTAGGTTGAGGAAGAATGACTGAACAGCTCTCATTTTCTTCATCTATCCTGTTGAGGGTAGGATAGCTGTTGGGAGTGGGAAAGCTGTTGAGCTTTAGTTGGCTGACTGGAATGTCTTTGGGAAGGACATATGGGAGACAGCTGATGATTTCATTTGAGGATGAGGGATTATTGCTAGTTGGAGTTGATTCTGGAAGGGTATCAGAATTGCCAATGGATTCATCAAAATCACACAAGTCAGTGTTGCTTTGATCATTGTTTTCGTCAAAGTCAACATGAATTGATTCTTCTACAACAAGTCTCCTTTTGTTGTATACTCTGTATGCTTTGCTAGTGATGGAATATCCAAGAAAGATTCCTTCATCACTCTTTGAATCAAACTTGTCCAGGTTATTCTTCCCATTGTTATGAATGTAGCACTTGCTTCCAAAACCATGAAAGTAAGATATAGTTTGAATTCTTCCATTCCATAGTTCATATGGAGTCTTCATGTGGTACTTGTTGATGAGAGTCTTGTTTTGGACATAGACTGCAGTGGTTACAGCCTCTCCCCAAAAATACTTAGGAAGATTATGTTCTGACGGCATTGTTCTAGCTGCTTCACATATGGTTCTATTCTTCCTTTCTGCTACTCCATTTGTTGGGGAGTTCTAGGAGCTGAAAAATTATGATCAATACCATTTTCATTGCAGTAGGAATCAACACCAGTGTTCTCAAATTCTGTTCCATGGTCAAACCTTATTTTCTTGATTGACAAGCCTTTAAAGTTCTGAATTTTGTTGAACAGCTGAGAGAGATTTCTAAGGGTATCACTTTGGATTCCAGGAGAATGATCCAAGTGAATCTTGTGAAGTCATCAACAACCACAAGTGAGTATCTTTTACCACCTAGATATCTGGTTCTGATAGGACCAAATAAATCCATATGCAGAAGGTCCAATGGCTGATTGGTGTCCAATCTGGTTTTGGATGAAAAGGAGGTCTTCTTTTGTTTTCCACACTGACAAGCTTTGCAAAGTTTATCCTTCTTGAATGGAATTTTGGGAAGGACTTTAACTAGGTTGGAATTGGAGAGCTTTGAGATGGTCTTCAGGTTGAGGTGAGCAAGTCTTTTGTGCCACAGCCATGACATGTCTGATTGGCTATAGGATAAGAGACATTGGGCAGTAGAGGTTTCTATAACTTCAAGGTGCAGGCAATAGAGGTTTTTCTTTCTTACTCCTGTAAGAATAACCTTGTTGTTATTGTCCTTGACTTGGCAAAGGTCCTTGGTGCAGACAACATGGTAACCCTTGTCACAAATTTGACTAATACTAATCAAATTATGCTTCAGGCCTTCAACATATGATACATCTGTGAAGATGATCTCCTTGGTCACTAAATTTCCTGATCCTTTGACCCTTGCTTGAGAATTGTCACCAAAAGTAACATTGGGACCATTCTTTGGAGATAGCTGTTGAAGCCATTCTTTGTTATAAGTCATGTGCCTACTGCAGCCGCTATCTAAGTACCATATACCTGTACAGGAAACCTACAAAAAAAATTAAAAATTATGGTACCCTTTTATTCTTTTGGGTCCAAAGGATTAGATTTTCTTTGGGACCCTAGCCTTGCCATCTGATCTCCTTTTGAAGAACTGGTTAAGGGTGTTGTAGTAAGACATGATCTGCATCATGTATGGAGTCAAAGTGAAGGATTGAGGGTTATCATATGTGTTTCTGGTATTGTATAGGGTTTGTTTTCTGTAGTTGGGTTGGTGAAAGTAAGATGGCTGTTGAGAATGAAATGAATGGTGTGATGATCTGGGAGAAGGTCTTTGGGACTGATAGGTATGACTTTTTCCATTGGAATATTGCCAACTTTGTCTATGTTGCCTTGGCTTATGCTGCCTAGCCTTTCTTGGCTGTCCAGCTTGTCTTAGCTGTTCAGCTTGTCTTGGCTGTTGAGACCTCCCAGGCTTTCCAGACTTGTGTTCATGCCTTAGTTTCTGACTATTGGTGTTGTCAGTACTAGTAGAGGCTTGAGATTGAGAACTTTTGGGAGGTTCCACACTTAACTCATTCTTTTTGGTACTTTCACTTCTCATTCTGTATACATCATCCTTTGTTTGAATAGGATATGATTGTTTCTTGGTTGAGAAAGTGTTGAGGCTAGCTAGGACCATTGTCTCAATAGCCCTATTACCAGTTGGGGGAGTATAAGTTTTGAGAGTGGGATTTTCAGCTCCAAGACCAGATCTGTCCCCAGGATGTCTTTGATTGAAGTGATATAAAGATAGAGCATTGCTTGATTTGTTCCAAGAATCAATCTTGCTTTTTAGGGCATTGTTTTCTTCTTTCAAGGTACTCATTTCTAGTTCAGAATCCTTTTGAGGTTTTGAACAATCAGTCTTAGCTGTTGAGCTAAGTATGTCACTTTCAAGTTTCTGACACTTGTTCTCCAGATCATTTTTGGTGGTTTAAAGGATGAGAATTGAAGATTTGAGTTTTTCAATGGTTTTTGATTGCTCAAGGTTTTCAGTGATGAGGGAGGCAAAGCTGGAGTCTTGTTTTTTCTTTTGAATTAACAGGGTGCAGACTAAACTTTTAAAGCCATCAATATTTAGTGAGTTAAAATTATGTACCTCTTTTAATTGTTCTGCAACAACTAAGGCCTCTAGATCTTCCTCATTGTCAGAATCTTCATCTTCTTGGGCAACAAGACACAGTAGTGCTTCTTCTTTATCACAATCTGAGTCAGATGAGTCAAGATCTTCATCACTGAACCTAGATGAGTCAGCAAGCATGACTTGTTCTTTATTTCTATTATTTTTAGCTTTGACACAATTGTAGCAATTGCATCTAGAGCTATGAATAACTTCTTTAGAGTATGTCATTCTTTTTGAATTATCTTTTTGTTTCTTAGGTTCAGTGCATTCAGCAGCAAAGTGATCTGGCTTTCCACAATTATAGCACTCCACACTTTTCTTTACAGTGTCTTGAGGTGGGTTGGAGGATGAGGGAGTGTATCTTCTATCAAAGGCTTTCTTTTGATGTCTCATGGCATTTCTGACAGCCATAGATATCAGGCTGGGAATGTCATCTTGAGAGATGGGCTTTGATTCTTGCTTGGGGTTTATGTTCAATTTGCAGGGCATTGTTTACCAGAACATCAATGTCCTGTTGAGTGAACAATTTTTGGTTTTGATCTTGTACAACCATAGCAAGAGTTTGGGATATAGTGGGTGCTGGTTGAATTTTGATCATTCCTCAAGTTCATAAGCTTCAAGTTTCCCAAAATATTGTTCTACTGCCATGGTGCTCCATTCAGCTCCCTTCTCTAATGGGTAGAGCCACCTTCTCATACTCTTGGGGAAGGTTTGAGTATATCTTTAAGCATAGGTCAGCTTGGGTGAATGCTTTGCCATGGTCTGAAATGGCTCTAACAAGGTCTTCAAACCTTGGTCTTTCAGCACTGACCTTTTCTCCAAGATAGAATTTAAAGTTGTCTAATTGTCTGAGTAAGTTATAGAGATTCTAAGTTCTGACACTTGTGTGTTTAGTGAACTTAGTGTGTATTAAGTCCCATGCAGCTTTAGCACTTGTAACTTCAGCTATTTCTTGAGCAAGGGAGTCATTTACACTCTTTTGCAGAATATTTTTAACTTTTAGGTTAGCAGACATTAGTTGTTTCTCAGATTCAGTCCATGATTCAGAGGATTTGGTTTTGCTTGCACCTCCATTAGTTTCAGCTTGAACTGGTGGTTCTATTTCATGTTTCAAGACATGCCAGTTCCATATGCTATTAGCATCTAGATAGGTTTTAATTTTTTATGAATAAATCTCAAAAGATCCACAGTCATCAATATATGGTATGTCCTTCTCATTGTTTCTTCTTGGTTGAGGCATGGTGGGTTGAATGGACCTTTCACAAGTTGTTAGACTCTTTATGGTGAATCCAAGCTCTGGTGCCAATTGAAAGGTCCTGTTTACTTAAGATTAACAGATTGGTTAAAACAAGTGAACATCTAACTGGTTTGGGGAGTTAGCTGTTGAGATAAAAAGTGTAGAGAAATTATGCAGCGGAAGATAATTAAATTAAGAAACAAAAGAGACAGTGTGCAGTGTGTGTTTAAGTGTAAAGACAAGAGAGTACACAAGGGTTTTAAAGTGGTTCAGAGGTTTAGCTCGTCTCTTACATCCACCCCCACTGTAGTCAACAGTGAGATCAATCCACTACAATCCACTTACTTAATAAGCTTACAATGAATGATAAAGGCAAGTTCCTGAACTCCCTCTTCTTGATTGTCACTACAATTAAGGAAGCCTTTTGACTAAGGCTGTACAAAGAAAAGAAAAGAAATTACACAAGTGTGTTTACAGAATATTAGCTTGGTTGTTAGCTGGGTTTAAAGGGGGTTGTAACTGGGTGCTAGATGGCACAAGATTTGCAGGGGTGTAATGCAAATGGCTGTAGGGGTGAAGGGTGTCAATGTTTTAGCAGCAATAGGATTTATGGGTTGTAGAAGAAGCAGCATAGTTAACAGCCCAGTGTGTTTTCTTATATAGGATATGAATATATCCGTTGGGGGACAAGAAAACACATGGGGAACATGTTTGCAGAAAGTTGAGTCTTTGACTGGGTAAAGTAGTGTTGACTAAATACTTTATTTCTTTATGCAGGATGTCCATACTGGAGGTGCTGGTGGAGATTTGCAGTGGCGATTAATTACATAGTTATTTTGTGCTAAAATAATTATTCCTTCAAGGATCTGGATCATTTGGAGTCAGCTGCTGGATTTGCAGGGACTTAGTTGTTGGAACAGGGGAGATAGCTGTTCGTCTTTGAACTGGATGATCTGCTCTAGCAAGTTTGCAAAAGGGATTGCTGTAATTCATATGAGTGAAAAGTGAATGTAGGAATGATATATATTCAGTTCATTTGATGTATATATTATTGGTTTATCCTTAAACAGTTTTATATATGAACTGAATAGATAGCTGTTGGGTCTGTTCTTGGGTTGCCTGTGGATCAGGTCTTTGTATGCTTTGTATAAACAACTGGAATGATTATTTATTTATCAAAACAAATTTACTATGTTTAATCAGGTTAATAACATAGTGAGGTACTAACAGGACTTCTTCACCAAAACCCTATAAGCCGCCCCACCCTCTCTCCACCACTTGCTTCTGCCACCCCACCCCTCGGCTCAAACCCGTCAAAACCAAAACCCTAGTTTTCTTCTTTATTTTCTTCATAAAAAATAAATAAAAATCAACTCATTTTTTGCCATGCGTGGCTTGTGCTGCAAACACTCATTCTCCTCTTTTGACCTTTCAAAAGTCGCCAATCAAGACCTTTTTCAGTCACCTGTAAAACTTCAACTCCATCTCCCTCTTCACTCCTTTCCAAAAGTCACTCTTGAATTGAAAATCATCCATCAATGTCTTCTCCACTAAAACCCATCACACACACAGTGGCGGATCTACACCAAAATATTTGGTGTTGCCTCTTCTTTAAGAAAAAATAAAAAAATAGCGCGAAACTAATATTCAATACGTTTACATAAATAAATATAACAGGAAAACGATAAAATAATTCACCAAAACTAGTGATAAATTTCTACTCCCTTTGTCCCACATCACTTGAGACCTACGAGTTAGGCACAATAACTAAGAAAAAAGAATAAAATAAGGAAAATGTGTGGTAGAAAGTGAAGAGAGAGAATGAGTGGGGTTAATAGTAGGTTGGTTGAATGAATTGTGTGGTGGAAATGGAAGAGAGAGAATAAGTGGGTGGGGGTAGATTGAATATAAAATTATAAAAAGATTACAATTTTAGGAAGTTTCAAGTGAAGTGGGACGGACCAAAATGGAAATAAGTCTCAAGTGAGGTGGGAGGGAGGGAGTATGTTTTAAAAATATTGTAATAATAGTACAAAGAAAATCGATATTACTACTACCTTTGTCCCTAAATGAGTGTCTAAATTTCATTTTAATGGACATCTGAAAATCTCATCTCTTTGTACAATTTGGTGGCAAAGATTCATATATAATCTTCTAATCTCTTTTCCAAACATTTAGTTTTGCACGTATAAAGAGACCGGTGAAAAAAAAAATCAAAAAAAAACATTTAGGGACAAAGTTATGTTAAAAAAAAGACACTCATTTTGGGATAAAGATTTTTTGAAAATGGACACTCATTTATGGACAGAGTGAGTACTAATTAAGCCAATAAAAATAAGAGAAAAAACTTATTACTAATCAAGCTCATAATATTGAGAGACAAAAATTCAAATTAGGCTAATTTTGTTTTAATAAGTGGGAAAAGTCACGTTTAAAAGAATGAGAGGAAGTTAGGAGTGTAGAGAAAAGAAAAAATAAATATCTACTAAAGGGGTTTGAACCCAAACACACTTGGACTCTTAGACAATTAACTTAACCAATATGCTACACAAGTTATCTTGTTTAAGTCTGAGGCTCTTTATATAAAAACAATGTTATTTTGCAAAAAAAAATAAAAAATTGGAATTGCCTGGGCAACACACCAGGCACACTGGTGGGTCCGTCCCTGATCACACACCACCTTCTCGACCTTCCCTTAAATTCCGTCAACTGACCCACATGGTCTCAATTCATACTCATCTTTCAAATCATTTTTTTTTTGCCTTCATCAGAATTTTTTTCCCTCTCCTCTTTTTTTTTTTGCTTCCTAAAACAAACCCAAACTCCGCCATTGTAGCGAACAAACCCCATAACTCGTCATTGCAACGTAAAAGCCCCATTGTTGAGACGCAAACTCGTCATTAAGACGTGGTCAAAGAAACGTTCAACAAAACTCCGCCATTGTAGCGAACAAACCCCATCCCGTTGTTGAGACGTAAAATCGTCATTTAGACGTAGTCAATGAAATGTTCAAAGAAAACCTCGTCATTGCAACGAAACAATCCAGCCCGTCATTGGAAAAAAAAACTTGACAAACCCATCACGGCAGCATCATCCATGTCCGGGATCACACCAACTCAACCCGCTTCATCAACTGGGTTCATCTCATTACTTCCAAGATTGGATTTTGCGGGAGCATATTAGGAATATTATATATTCCAAGAATATATTGTAAATATCATATTACCAATCTTAGAGATTGTGTATATCAATTAGGAGATTTGTATCTTGTAAACCAAGCTAGATTATTCCAGATTCCTTTTGTATTAGTTTTTCTAATTAGATTAGGACTCTCCCTTTCTAACTCTATAAATATATAACTCTAGCGTCAATAATATTTGAGTCTTTCACATCAACCTTTCTCTTGTGTGTGATTGACTTCGTCTAACCCTCCTAAAATCCTATAGCTAGGTCATGTGGCCTTGGACTTCTGAAAAATGATGACTTGGGCTTTAGCTAAGGAGAAATTAGTGCACCCCTCTCTAAGCCAAATGACAACGGCAATGGCAAAGGTATCGTTAGGGTTCCCAAATATCCGTCCTCATCAAAGGTTAATTTACCAGTTAATGGCGGCGGATCGGTGGCATCAGGCGGCTTGGTGGATTCAGAAGGAAGGGCCACGGAGGGTCTACAACCCCTAACCCTAGTGTTGGTCACGCGATTAGAGGGAATGGGTGATGGATCTAACGGTCATGATTTCAATAGTTACTCCATTATTGTACGTACACATATAGGAGGGTGAAATAGTCAATACACAAACTGCAATTACTGGTGATACCACGTTAATTTCACCTAAATCAAATTTGGTATGCGAGGATCAAAATTTGGCGAAGTATGTGGCAGATAAGGAATTTCAACCTTCGAAAAAAGATTAATGCTGCTTTAAAAAAAAAATGTTATTTTGCGGGTTTTTTTTTTTTTTTTTTTTGAAGCAAGTTATGCTGCGGTTTTGGCAGGCAAGTATAAGGATGTAAATTCTGGCGAGAATTCTGTGCCGTCAGATGTAAGCATAAGGATTAAAGCGGACTGTACAAAAGTTTCTGGAGTACATACAATGACGTATTAGGCTTTATTTCTAACTGCACTGTAAAACTTTATACAACGGGCAAGGCTAAGGGCACAAAAGAAGTCTACAAAATGATTATACAAAATGAGGTAGCGATATTTTATTGGTAGCATCGATTGTGGACCCGTCACACTCTAATTAAAAGCACCAATAAAATCTTGACACATCATTTTGTGAGCCAAGTTTTGTGAGATTTTTTTGTGAGTTTATATTTACTACCCTTATAAAACAACTCTATCTCTTTCTTCAAATTTTGTGCAAGCGATAGTGTTGCGCTATCCCGTTTTTCTTCTTTTTTTTTTCTTTTTAAATATCAATTTTTTGTATTTGTTTTTTATATACTCCTTCCGTCCCATAACAAAGTATCCAATTTGACTTTTTTTATCAACACAAGTTAACTTTGATCAAACATTAATGTCAATCTAATCATCTTAATGAAATTGTAAAAATTGATATCGAAAGTGATTTATCAATAACAACTTTTAGAATTTTATTAGTATGACTAAATTTGAATTTAATGTTTGGTTAAAATTAACTTGTGTTGATCAAAAAAAGTCAAACTAGGTTCTTTGTTGTGAGAGGGAAGGAGTAGATGAAAAGATTTTACAAAATAAAATTTATAAACCTAATATTATTTATATTTGTGAAACAATAATAGAATTTTCACAATATTCATATTTAGGTAAGTTTTGAAGTAAATTGTTCGAAATATTTGTTGCAAAAATTGCACCATTATAATGAATATTGCAATTTTTGCACTAAACTTTAGTGTGAAACTTCAATGGTGAGTATAAACTGAAATGGCAATTCATTTATTCAATCCGTAACCATTGCATCATTAAAAAAAAGTCAGTGTCGATTTTCAAACACTTTAAATTTTCATCAATCTTGCATAAATCATTGCTTAATTACTGCATTAAATAAAATTGACTGTAATTATATTCTGTTTAATAGTTTGAATTCTTTATATATCCTTACGTTTCTTCTCTTACCTTGAGTTCTTTCTTCTTCTTCTTCTTCCTTTTTTTGAGGCAATGGAATTGATGGTGATCAGTGTTATGTTATTGGGGTTGAACTAGGTGTTTTTTGGTGTTGAAGGTGAACCTCAAGTACCATGTTACTTTATTTTTGGGGATTCATTGGCTGATAATGGTAATAATAATGGAATCGCATCGTTTGCAAGAGCTAATTACTTCCCTTATGGTATCGATTTCCCCGGTGGTGCAACCGGAAGGTTTTCCAATGGTAAAACTGCACCTGATGTCATCAGTAAGTCCTCCTCTCCCACAACCACATGCCCTTCCGTCTTGTTTATCTGTTCACATTTTCATTAAAACAGGGGTTTTAAGGAAAATCGTTTAATTTTAGTACTTGAATGTGTGTTATCATGAGTATGAAAAGTAGGGTAGAAATTTCGAGTGCGGTAGGAATTGTGATTGTGTATATTATATAGTTGTATGTAGACCATTACTCCGTTTTACAGAAGAACTATTCACAAAATTCTAACACTACTTTTTTTTTAATTTTTGAATAAAAATGCTAACACTATTTTAATGTAACATTTTTGTCGGCAGCTGAAATTCTGGGATTCGACGGTTATATCACGCCCTACTCATATGCAAGGACGTAGACATACTAAGAGGTGTGAACTACGCATCAGCAGCCGCTGGAATTAGAGACGAAACTGGGCAGCATTTGGTACACTAATATATCCTTCTCCTAAAACTTATTTGATCTCCTTCTCCTAAAACTTATTTGATCATAGTATCGGACGATTAATTAAAAAAAAACATAATTTCCTATATACATATATATATTGAAATATAGCAAGATTGTTCTTATGACATGTGTAGGGTGTTCGAATTAGTTTTGGAGGGCAGGTATATAATTACAAGAACACAGTGTCACAAATCGTGAATTTACTAGGCGGTGAAGAGTCTGCTGCTAAGTATCTCAGCAAATGCATCTACTCGATCGGATTAGGCAGCAACGATTACTTAAATAACTATTTCATGCCTAACTATTACTCGACTAGCCGCCAATATTCCCCGGTTCAATATGCAAATGTTCTTATTGATCAATATACACAGCTATTAAAGGTAAGCTTATAAAAAAATTCTTTATTTTTGGACGGAGGGAGTGTATATAGAGGCACAAAATGCACATAAGATCCTACTTGGCATTCTTTGATTGGTGTTTAAATCTGTAGACACTTTGGCTCAAAGTTTACATCTAATCAATGAATGTTAACAAGAATTTTGTGAAAAGATTTTGTGTCCCTAGTATTACTCGTGTAGAAATTCTTTTGACATTACACAATAAAATGAAAATGGTCGTATAGTTATAGATGCTGAATTTGTGACTGCAGATACTGTATAACTATGGCGCGAGTAAAGTGGTTTTGAATGGAATTGGATAGATCGGATGCAGTCCGAATTTATTGGTTAGACTTCATATCACAGCAAGAATCAAGTCACAGATAATTCCCACTGTATTAGCTACTGTCCATATGTATTAGTTAGACGTTTTTTATTTCCTTAAATTTAATTATAGGATTTTGATTATGTAAAGGCAAAAATGTCTCTTGTAAACATTATATATACTTTCTGTACTCAACATTTATCTTTAAATAGCTTAATCGATAAAAAAAGACAATGGGTAGTTGAAACAAAAAACTAAAAATTAAGTGCTAAAATATCTTTGAGGTTAAAAAAATTAACATTAAAATTAAAAAAATGCGGGACGTCCCGTCCCATCCCGTCCCGTCCCGCTTTATCCCGCGTCCCAAACGGGATGTCCCAAATAGACCCGCTTTTATACGGGATTAAAATATACTATCCCATCCCGTCCCATTTATATGGCGGGACGGGACGTCTCGACGGGACAATCCCAAATTGACGGCTCTACCCATTGCCCAAAACCCGGTTTACCCACAGCGCGCCATGTGTCTTTGTTAAAAAAAAAAAAACCTCCAATAATTTTAAATGCTATATCTTGAGATTTTGAAGTCGATTTTTTTTTAAATACCGGTGTGTTCGTCTCGACGAGACGAATAAAACTAGATAGGTCATGATATGGTTTGTGTTTTTTTTTTTGTTTTTAAATATTTTTTAACATACAAAACAAGTGAGCTGCTCGTCATAATAAAATGTAACACTTTCTTATGAAGAAAGTAACAGTTTGGTCATAAAAAAGTAACACTTTTATTGTAAGATGTAACAGCAGTTTCGTAAATAATATAGGGCAAATTGCAATTTGGTTACTCATGTTTTGTCAATAGTTGCAATTTGGTTCCCAACAGTGTAAAAGTTGCAATCTCATACTCATGTTTGTCATTTTGTTGCAAGTTGATATAAATTCCATTAAAAATGTAACTCCAGTTAAAAATTTAACACATGTGCCTCGCACATGATTTTAGAGGGGCAAAATGGATATTTTCCATAGCAAATGACTGATAAACATCAATTTTGGTATACTTGCACCTACTCTTCTCTTCTTCTTCTAAAACGATGATCACCACTATGCCCCTACAGTCGATTCACACTCACCGGAGTCACTACAATAATCCCAACATCGGCGGCCTCTTCATCAGTCGTCCACTTTAATTGCGGGTCAAGCGCCGACGACCATCTCATGACCCTATATTACTGGTTGCTCCTTGTATCTACTCCAGAGCCGACAAAATTAGATTGCCCCTTCTCAGTTCTGTCCCACAACAACGCTGCAAACGCACACTCCTCCGTCTTCCCTGCTGCAACAGGTCGATTAACCTAACTCCAACCTATCACGAGAGCTGCCCCTTTCTGATCTTTTTCTCCTATGCTTGTTCATCTGGGACGCAATTCAAAGTGCCAATTTTTTTGGAACTACCTATAATTTCTTTATAAAATCCCAATGGTATTATGATGGGATGTGCGGTAATTGCCTTTGTTTGAGTTTGTTCCACTTTTCTTAAATTTTGTATGTGCTATAACAACACAATTTAGATCCAAATTCAAATTTATTTGAATATATATGTCCGCCATTGTCTGTGTAGTGTACAAGGGATGAGGAGGAGGAAAGCAGCACACTAGTCGGAGTGGACAAAGTGAGGTTTTTATATGGGGAAACGATGAACGACGTTTACGTTTTTCAATCCCGATTCTTCAATTTCTCACTTTAGATTAATTCAAAAAAAAAAAAACACCCCAGATTTTTCAATTTATTAAATAGACATTTGCTATTCTAATGGGAAATGTCCATTTTGCCCCTCTAAAATCATGTGCGAGGCACGTGTTAAGTTTTTAACGGGAGTTACGTTTTAAATGGAATTTATATTAACTTGCAACAAAATGACAAACATGGCTATGAGGTTGCAACTTTTACACTGTTAGGAACCCAATTGCAACTATTGGCAAAACATAAGTAACCAAGTTGCAATTTGCCCAATAATATAAATAATTTTTGTGATTAGAAAAAGTAATAATTGAAGTGTAACACAGTGCATATATGATTGTAATATGCTATATAGATGAATGTAACAGTTTTATAGAGTAAATGTTACTTTTTTCCTTTAAAAAAAGAGTAAAAATTCATGTATATAAGTGGTTTTGTATTTCAATTGAATGTAAAACCCTAAAAAAGTGTTACAATTGAGGGAAAAAAAGGTTACATTCATTTATTATAAAAAATATGTGTTACATATGAGAAAAAAGTGTTACATTTCTTTACAAAAAGTGTTACTTTTGCTGGCGAGAAAAAAATGACTGGGAAAAAAAAGTTGAAAGGCAAAAAAAAAAAAAAGGTAGGCTTACCTGTGAGCCGTCTCAGGCCGTGAGACGGTCTCACAGGAGACCGCCTGTAACGACCCAAAACTAGGTCACATTTATTATGGAACCCAATCTTAAGTCTGTTACTCATTCCCTTACAAAATAACTAAATCGTCTCAAATACATCAATAACATTTATTTTCCATAAACTTATTTCAAACCAACTGTCTAGGGTTACAACCCAACCGTCATACTTACAAGTAATTAAAAATAGTCTTACATCATTATTTAAATACTACATAGCTTCGACTTAAATAATAAAAGTTCCCAAATAATTCTCCATCTAATGCTTACCTGTATGAAAAAGAGAATAAGAGAAGGGTGAGCGAACAATACCCAGTAAGTTCATATACGGACCCCTTCGAATACTAAGAAGAGGTGACCAACAAAAGAATATATTTTTCAAAACAGTTTTAACAATTCGAATACAATCAATGGAAAGAGATTTCAATTTTTTTCGAAGGTAGAAACGAACAATAAAACAATAATATTTTATCTTTCGATAATGAACATTCAAAAATTCATGATCACATAAGCGGTCTAATGACCTTAACAAACCAAAAGATCACAAGGAGCATAATACAAAACAGTGATTCTGGAACACCCCACTACTAATCATCAGTAGTGAAAATGCCTAAAAAGGACAATACAATTTTACCCCGTTAATACGAGTTGTTTAACTTAAATGATCATGCGGGTCAAAAGGTCAATTCACGTTGAAGAAAAATATTCGGTTACTCAAAACGAACGAATATCATTTCATGTATAATTGAATTTTAACATGAAATCAAACAAAGGTGCGATGTCAAAATATGGATTTTTATCAAAGAACGTAACACGACGGAGTCAAAACAATAATCAACTCAAGGTTGATTTTAGGTTTTCAAAGACGGACATTTCCAAGAAATTTAACGGAAACCTAACAATTGAAACGGAACATCAAATACCTAATTAGAGGTATAATCCCTTACCTCAAACGAACGTCTTTTCTAAAATCTCAAAATACAGTAAAACCTTCAAAGACACATTCCAAAAAATTTCCTCTCTTCTTGCTCTATCAGCCGAGATTCTTCTCCCTCAAATTCTATTTTTGTCTATGTAAGAATCCTCCACCAACCCTTCTATTTATAGACATACCAAAAATTGTAACGTTAAAAATAATTAATACAATAATTTATTTTCGTATTAAAACTCTATTATTATTACTCATAATTACTAATTTAAACCTATATCATTATTACCTTGGTTAATACGTATTAAATACAAATTTTAAAACTAATTTATTATTATACAATTATCACTCATTAATATGTAATGAATACATTATTATATTATATTATTTTGTTTATTGTAATTGTTTATTATTATTTTTTCTTGCGATATTACATACTTACCCCCTTAAAAGAAGTTTAGTCCTCTAAACTTATTGTACGTACCACCTTTCAACTATTATCCTAGTTAACTTTAAATCACCATTGTCATTGTTCTGACCCAAATTCAATAACACATTACAACACCTCTTGTTATTTAATTTAGAGAGAAACCTTCAATGATTCATCTCACAATATAATTTCTCACTCTTATTAACCACCGGAGAGCTAATAGGTGTCCACCTAAAGTATTTTTCTCTCCATCACTAGACAATTACTCAAACGATTTGACACCAAATAATCCGTGTTTTCTATCCCATTTATACTCTTTCCAAAAGTATAACTTTCCTCTTAAAATTCACAATTAATATCCAATTGATTTTTTTAAAAATTCTAACCCCCAATTCAATACTCTCTTAATGTAACACCATAAATAATATTTTTATTGACATTTAATTACTCATATAAATATCCATTAATATGATAATTATAATTAAATTAAATAATTTTATCTAATTCATTTTTTATGAATATTACATACTTACCCCTTACAAATGAATTTGGTCCTCCAAATTATTACATATTATACCTCAAAATATTCATCATATTTACGCTGCAACTCTAATATCACAAAGGTAACGACATTCATATTTGATACTAATCATACTAATACCCAAATCATAAAAAATATTTTCTTCCTATTGGAATTCATCTTCAAAAGTTTCAGATCAATAGCTAATTTCTTAATTAGGATATGAACTCACCCACACACTGTGCACACACTAACACATGAACTAGTACACACATTTCATTCACACTCCCTCTGCACATTAAAATTGAAATATTTGGCCTATTTTGAATTTACGTTATTATTTCCATTATTTCCAAAAAAAAATTATTTGGACTATATTATATCTATTACCAAACTATCTTGAATATAACAACAATAACAATACATCTAAATTAAGAATTAACTTTTCCTCCTCTCTTTCTACTACAAATGGAATTTCTTTTCTCTCGCAATTTCTAACTTCTTACACTTTATTTCCTTGACATTTTCTTTCAAGACATGTAGTTTATAAATTATTCCCACAATAGTTACCTAACACCTCATTATTCCTCAGGATTTATATTTTTTTTAACTCATAATTTATGACAATTATGATTATCTTATAATTAGAGATTTAAAGGTATCCAATAAATACATTTTTATTGCATATTAATGGCATACTTTAAACAAAAATTCATCATAGTTGTTTATTAATATTTTATTAAATAGATAATAGTATTATTCAGGGATATTGCATTACATCCTCTTAAAGAGAGTTTGGTCCTCCAAACTTAAAGCACTTTATCAAGTCAATAATTAAGATTAATTTTTTTTCCTATATATATATATTTTTAGCTTGCCTCCTCAATTTTGAACCACACAGTCCATAATTCATAATTTCTTAAAAATTAAACCAGTACAAAATATCATAATCAAGTCTTTAAAGCCCAACTAAATTAATCAATAATAATTTTTTTTAATCAAAAATTTCTTAGTGATTACAATCTTCTCCACTTCAAATAATTTGGTCCACCAAATTTTTATTGACACCCAAGTTTAAGAAAATTTATCACCATGACTTTTGGTGTACACTATAATAACCCTTTTTTTCGAATAAACCATCAAATATTAATTATTTGAAGATAATTTATAAAAGAGGCACTAATTCTAACCTCATAATATCATTCCGAAATCAATTCTTTTAAAACATTTAATCCATCATAAAATCAATACACTTAATAAAACCAAACCTATTAAACAAAAGTTAAACCTAATTTTGGTAAATTTCTAAACTCAAATTTGAAACAATTTTGAAAAGACTTGTTATAATGAACTACATATCTTAAATTTATAGTCTAAATGATAGGTCAAACCATATCAACTCTTCAAATTCTATGCAACCTCAAAACCCCCAAATATTGCTGTTATACTGCCCGGATAAAAAAAATTATATTTACCATCCGACCCAAATTAACATAGTAACATGAATGTTTAACTAAAAGAATTAATCCACAAAAATAAAATTCTTTTATAGACCCAAAATATAATTAAAATCTTGAAAAAAAATTTGGTAAATCTTTAAGTTATTATATTCTTACCCCATAAAAAAATTCTTTTAAACTTAAAGTGCCTTACATCCTTCAACAAAATCCTTGAGTCCACATTTAAGTGTCTTTCACATTTTAACAAAATCAATTAGTCCACAAAAATAAATTCAACCTTAAATGATGCTTCTCAAGTCGAAATTCATTAACGCCAAAATAACACTTCCGAGCACCTAATGTATAAAGAAATATATATCTCTTCTCTGTCCCAAATAAAAATTATATATGCTAAAATAAGAAGTGGAATTATTAAATCTTTCACCACCTACATAAATTTGGTCCACTATTTTTTTTAATAAAAAGTACTTATCTTAAAGATGTAACACCATCACACTTTCGTTCCGCAGCACAGTCTTATACTAATCTTATTACTTATGAGTGAGTCGTTAAGTATCAAAACTAACTAATGATGATTAGCTAAAACATACTATTTAAAGATATACAAAATAGTCCACCAAATTTATAAGATGGGCACTTCTGACATTATAAAACCACACCCTAGTACTAATCACTCTAAGACCTTGGATTAATCATAATTTCGTTCATCCAATAAAATAATATAGTCAAGGATTCTAACTCAAAAGTCACAAACAAAATATATCAAATTTCTTAAAATCTCAATTTAATCACATTGACAAAATCCATAAATAATATTATCAAAAAAAAAAAATTATTAGAATAAACCCAACAATATCACAATAATCGTACATGATAGTTAACTTCACAATTACTCAATTATCATAACACAGTAAACTTATTCATATAGTCATTGTTCTATTAGAGTCCACCCAAAATTCGCCAAATTCCTTATTGTCTGGCCAAAATTTCGAACGTCACAGATATCGACTCAAATATTTTATTAGACTGCACCCAACAACACCTTAATATTCAGTTTTTTAACAGTTAATGTAACATCCTCAAACACTCAATACGTCTAAAACTCAAATATTTAAAATTCTATAATCCTCAAAGCCTAATTCCCTTCAACATCTAAATCCCAAAGCTCTGATACCATTCTGTAACGACCCAAACCTAGGTCACATTTATTATGGAACCCAATCTTAAGTCTGTTACTCATTCCCTTACAAAATAACTAAATCGTCTCAAATACATCAATAACATTTATTTTCCATAAACTTATTTCAAACCAACTGTCTAGGGTTACAACCCAACCGTCATACTTACAAGTAATTAAAAATAGTCTTACATTATTATTTAAATACTACATAGCTTCAACTTAAATAATAAAAGTTCCCAAGTAATTCTCCATCTAATGCTTACCTGTATGAAAAAGAGAATAAGAGAAGGGTGAGCGGACAATGCCCAGTAAGTTCATATACGGACCCCTTAGAATACTAACAAGAGGTGACCAACAAAAGAATATATTTTTCAAAACAGTTTTAACAATTCGAATACAATCAATGGAAAGAGATTTCAATTTTTTTCGAAGGTAGAAACGAACAATCAAACAATAATATTTTATCTTTCGATAATGAACATTCAAAAATTCATGATCACATAAGCGGTCTAATGACCTTAACAAACCAAAAGATCACAAGGAGCACAATACAAAACAGTGATTCTGGAACACCCCACTACTAATCATCAGTAGTGAAAATGCCTAAAAAGGACAATACAATTTTACCCCGTTAATACGAGTTGTTTAACTTAAGTGATCATGCGGGTCAAAAGGTCAATTCACATTGAAGAAAAATATTCGGTTACTCAAAACGAACGAATATCATTTCATGTATAATTGAATTTTAACATGAAATCAAACAAAGGTGCGATGTCAAAATATGGATTTTTATCAAAGAACGTAACACGACGGAGTCAAAACAATAATCAACTCAAGGTTGATTTTAGGTTTTCAAAGACGGACATTTCCAAGAAATTTAACGGAAACCTAACAATTGAAACGGAACATCAAATACCTAATTAGAGGTATAATCCCTTACCTCAAACGAACGTCTTTTCTAAAATCTCAAAATACAGTAAAACCTTCAAAGACACATTCCAAAAAATTTCCTCTCTTCTTGCTCTATCAGCCGAGATTCTTCTCCCTCAAATTCTATTTTTGTCTATGTAAGAATCCTCCACCAACCCTTCTATTTATAGACATACCAAAAATTGTAACGTTAAAAATAATTAATACAATAATTTATTTTCATATTAAAACTCTATTATTATTACTCATAATTACTAATTTAAACCTATATCATTATTACCTTGGTTAATACGTATTAAATACAAATTTTAAAACTAATTTATTATTATACAATTATCACTCATTAATATGTAATGAATACATTATTATATTATATTATTTTGTTTATTGTAATTGTTTATTATTATTTTTTCTTGGGATATTACACCGCCCCTTTTATAATAAGGGCATGAGTAATTACCATATCCGAGATAGGTCATAAGAAGATTTGCTTTATCGTCTTTAGAAATCTAAACAACATTAATAGAGGCTTATAATAACAAAATAAACCCTAAAACTACTTCTAAACATGAAATTATTACCTACTAAATATTAAATCCGAAAATACATAAAAATAAGTATAATAATTAAAATAAACATATTCCTATTTTTATCTCCATCATTCTCCTCGGCTTCAAAAAATTCGTCCTCGAATTTAAAACAGTTTGCACTTGAATTCGTAGCCGCACAAAGAGAGCATGTAACATGATTTTCCTTCCGTTGACCCTCGACAGAAGAACATGAAAGTCTTTGAATCCTCGGCGAATGTGAAATTTGCTAACTTGCGTAACAATGTCCATCCAATCTGTCCTATGCAATGTAATAAACTCTCGGAGAAATAATTTTTTTTATGTAATCTGAAAAATATTCCTCCGTTGTAGATGTCAAAAGGATCTTCATACGAATGACAATTTTTTCCGCTTCAAGATTCCACATCAATTCATCTTGAAATAATTGAAGGTCAACCGTGGTAACACAAATTGGATGAGATATTATAGATTGACACACTTCACAATAGCACTCATCAAAAATTGGTGGTTTCGACCAATCAGTAAAAGGATCATTACATGAAGATTCGAAAAAGAGCCAAGAAGAATCAACCATTTTTTTTGGAATATATAAAAATAAAAATTGATAACAAAATACCTCAATATATAAAATAGTTCCCTGGTTTCGGCTTTGAATACCAAATGATGTAGCAACAGAAGAGATAAAACACTATTAATCCGTTGATTGCCACAACAATACCGGAATAATAGTATCAAACACTGTTGAATCGCGCATGATTGCCGGTGAATGATCCTCAATTCTCGTTGAATCGCGCACGATTACCGATAATTGGCATCCAAAAGGAATTTAATCAACTTTTAGGAAGAAGAAATAATCTCTCAAGTTTAGTCAATAAAAATTTCAATAAATCATCTAATTTTCGGAATTACATTTTGACATGTATTTATAGTACTCATAAGACTTGTAAATCAAGTCAAATACTACTAAAAACAAACCTAATCTATATGGTAAACTAAATAGGTGAGTTTCACATTGCCTTATGTAAAGTGACTTTGATAGTGGGTTTTGATGATTTGGTGGATAGCTGCACAATCAATTGTCCAACCAGACTCGGAGAAAATAGGTTAGTATTAATGGTGCTTGACAAACTATGGCCATGGACAATTAAAGGAATGTAATGGCTTTATGATGCTTTCAACTCACCCTATACCTCTACAGATTTGGTTATGCATGCACTCCGACTGTATATCAGTCATATTTTTTTTATTAAATGAGTTAACACGTGTATTATAAACAGGGGCAGACCTCATGTTGTAGGAGGGGGTGCACGTGCACCTGGTCAATTGCAAATTATAGTTAAAATTTTATTTTTTTAAAAAAATTGATTGATAAATGCACCTGCATAATATAGAAACAAAACATTCTTGTTTCATAAACAAATGGCTTTGTGCTGCAGTGGCAAGGTAGATTTCTAAATCCTTATTTATTCAAACCATCCCAGGCTTGAGTCTCACTGGCATCACGATATCTTTTTATTCTTTCTCTTTTTTATAAGTTAACAGCTTTTTATTATGTTTCTTTCATTTATTTTTAATAATACTCATATACTCCCTCTGTTCCAAGTAAGTTACAACATTGTTCCATTTAGGGTATTTCACTTAAGTTGCAACAATCCAAAAACAGAAGCTTTTTATTACTTTTATAATCCTCCACTCATTCTCTGTCTTCCTCCCAACCACTCATTATTCTCCACTCATTCTTTTTCATTCCCCACTAATTCTCTCTCTTCCTCACTACCTTTCATTCTTAATATAATATTAGTATCCTTAATCTCTCAACTTCAAAATAAATGTTTTCAACTTACTTTGAACGAAGGGAGTATATATTTTAAAAATTGAATAAATATTAAAATATAATATTTCTATCAATTCATTAGAATGTGTTGGTCCCCAAAGGGCAACAAGGGTATAGAACCGCTAGAGGGGGGGGGGGTGAATAGCGGTTTAAAATCTTTTTCGAAATACTCTTGAAAATCAACCAAGTACTTATCAGTTTGGTCTACTGCGGTTTAAAGCACTAGAACCGCTCAGATAAAATGCACAGCGGAGTTTTGCGGTTTTGTCCAAACTGAATTATAAAGAGTTGGGAGGTTTAAGTGGTTGAAAAGGAATGATGCAACTGACAGGGCACAACTGAAGTATCACAAAAGTATGCAAATCATTTATCAAATCATTTCACATGAAAGTAAATAAAGCTCATAAACATAAACGTAAATGACAAGACAGAAAATAAAGATCAAGGACACACAATTTGAAGAGGTTCGTTCTTGAAAGAACTACGTCCTCTACCTAGGTGGTTAGCCTAGGATTTTCTAATAGCTACTAGACTTGTATTGATTTAGAGGAGTTTTTACAAGATTACACAAGAATCCAAACTCTAAATAAACAATCTAACCTAACAATGCTATTATAACAACCTGTGTTTTCGAGGTATATAATCTATAAGAAAATATACTCCGGGTGTGTAGTGTGGAAAGAAATCAAGAGCTCAAAATATCTAAGTGATGGTGAGCAAGTGATTACTTTCTGTGCAAGGCTGAGTTGTGACGATTTGAAGGCTTGAAGCTTTGATGAAGAACTCTGGGTTTGCTAAGGAGATGATGAAGATATGAGTATCTGAATTTTCAATCTTCAAAGCAAACTAGAATACTTGGGATATTCTCTTTGAAGCTCAGCAACCTTCAATGTTGAACAATGAAGGCTATTTATAGTGAAGGCATTAGTGACCGTTGGACAATGAGGTGAGTCATTGTATGGCGGTTTAATGCGTTGTCACAATCCCATTGGTTGACCTGTCACTGTCGTCCTTTGCTTTTTGCTTTGTGGCAGGAAGTTGTTGGGCCACTACCTGACATTGTCCTTTTAGAGGTTGAAAAGTACAACGGTAACTTTTCAAAAAGCGAGACAAACCGACATTCCCAGAATAACTGAACCATGACTTGAAGTTTAAGGACAAGTCACCAGTCATTCATTTTTATGGTTGAAAAGCGAATGTTTGTCTTCAAGGAGTAAATAACAGCAATAACTTCTTCAATATCTTGGTCGGTGGTTCCACCAGATGCATGTGCGGTTTCATGAATGAACTTGAGATGCGGTTTCATCAAAGACACAAACTGCGGTTTGATGAAGGACTTAAGGCACCATGCTGGCGGTTTGAAGACGGCGGCTTGAGGGACACTAAACCGGTAAGAGTAAACCGATCATAACTCAGCCTAACTACTAAAAATCTAGAAATGGACTTGTCTAAAAATTGAAGTAAAACTTCATTACAAGTAAACCTAAAGTCCATAAAAAGACACGTGGAATGGGTCAATCAAATCAGGTGGGTGTACTAACAATGAATCCTAACAGAATGATCAAAATTCAATTTAACTATCAATTCTAATTGTTCGATTCCAGACTCGACACACACTCTTTTGTGTTGGCGGAGGCTAGGGCGAGAGTTGCGGGACTCGCTATAACCTGTTTACTTCTTAGTCGTCGGCGGCCGGTCGGACGGTTCTCCTATAAATTATTGATTATCATCTCAACCTCGATTCATAGACAAATATAATTTGAATATTAGTGGTGTAATAAATTATAGTCTATTCGCGTTTCGAAAAAAAATGTTTGGTGTTTTGTAGTGTAAATTGTGCACCCGCTGTCAAAACATTCGAGGTCCGCCACTGATTATTAAATGTAACTCATCTAGTATAAAATCCTGACCGATCAATAGTTGAACTATACAGACTCTAGATTAGGGATGGCAACGGGTCGAATACGGTCCGGATATTGCCAAACCCGTATCCGACTATGGACGAATCCGTATCCGGCCCGTATCCGCCCAGTTTTTTTTTTTTTTTTTTTTTTTTTGGGCTTGGAAATTGAAAACCTATGAATCAACTTAATATTGTATCAAATTCAGATTAATCAACTAACCAGATTGGCCACAAGATAACAATGGACATTCATTTTGGGATGCAAGAAGCATAATGTAAAAGAAAACTGACCTTGGAGAGGAGAATAACAGAGCTCCAACTGCACTCCCTGCCTCAATTTAAGTAGCAAATAAAAAATGTCAATATGTTTCAAACCAAGGCATGCCCTTATGCTAACATTCTTGAACTGCTACTTAGATTGAGGCAATGTTGCAGCGAGCCACCCAAAACTTCATCTTCTACTTTCACAACCCGCCCAATTGTCGGCGTCGCCTCACACACAGGTACTGAACCTCTAGGCAACGGCGGGGGTAACCGGTGTCGTAGACGGTGGTGGCCGGAGAATACAAGCAATCAAAATGTTAGGGGGACAGAGGTAAGACAAGATTCCACCCAAACAGAGAGAGGGAGGGAGTAACCGGTGTCGTAGACGGTGGTGGCCGGAGAATGATATGAAAACACAAACCCAAAATCGAACACTTACCTTGGACGGCGGGGTAATCGATGGTGGCCGGAGTAACTTGTCGGCTCGTCGTCGTCGCTGAGGGAGGGAGGTCGCTCACTCGCTCGCTCCGTTCAGTACTTGTCGGCGTCGCCCTCTCTCTCTCTAACGGCGGAAATTGAAAATGGAAAGGAAACCCTACATCTCTCTCTCGCCTCAGTCACAACAACTCACAGTATATATACAAAGGGTAGGGGTAAAATAGTAAATTGCCTAATATATATACTATTCGGGTCGGATACGGTTGGATACGGGTCGAAGCTTATTCGGATCGGATATGGGTCGGATACGGACGGATCTCGGACAGAATCCGAACCCGTATCCGAACCGCCGGATTTTGAAAATCTATTACCAAACCCACCCATCCCCGGTCGGATTGTCTCGGATACGGATCGGGTTCGGTAAAATTGTCATCCCTACTCTAGATCCACACCTCTCGTCACTAATATTTGAGCTTTGAAATTGGGCTTGTGGGAGTTCTAAGTAGAGTAGTAGAGTGCCTCAGGATTTGGGCTTGTTTGGATGGATCTAACATTTATTTTTGAATGAATTTGATTTTTTGAACACTATTTCCTAAAACACGTTTTTCCTCGTTGCATGCAGCATTTGCAATGTTGTCATTTATCAGTAGCATGGAAGGCCCACTATCTCCTCATTTTTTAGGCCCAAATATATTCATTTACATTTGAAGATAGATGTTTGAGGAAAAAACAATGCTCATTCCGTCTCAAAATAAAATAAATGTTCATAAAAATTTAAATTTATTTTTGATAAAGGCAAAATTAACTTGTTTTGAATATTTATTTTTAGATGAAGAAAGTAAAATACTGTGGTTTACATTTTCTCGCTCCAAAAAAATTCTCATCCTAAATCTATACTATAGTATTTTAAAGTAGGCGAAAATGACTTGACAAACACTCCCGTGAGACGGTCTCACGGGGTGAGAGGACCTACCCGCGGGTCGAACCCGCCCTGGCTCCAGCGACCCGCCTGCTCCAGCCTCTCCCCCTTTCCCAGATTACGACACGTGGCGCGTATTTAAAAAAAAACCCAATAACTTTAAAATACTATATCTTGAGATTTATAAGTCCGAAAAAAATCTAAAAATACCGTTGTGTTCGTCTAGACGAGACGAATAAAACTAGATAGGTCATGATATGGTTTGATTTTTTTTTAAAATACTTTTTAACACACAAAAAAACTGGATTGCTCGTATCCTGAGATGTAACACTTTGTTTTGATAAAAGTAACAGTATTGGTATTAAAAAGTAACACTTTATTGTAAGGTGTAACACTAGTTTCGCAAAAAAATTAAATAGATTTTGTGGTTAGAAAAAGTAATAATTGAAGTGTAACACAGTGCATATATGATTGTAATATGCTATATATATGAATGCAACAATTTTATAGGTTAAATGTTACTTTTTTTCTTTAAAAAAAGATTTAAATTCATGTATATAATCGTTTTTTCATTTCAATTGAATGTAAAACCCTAGACAAGTGTTACAATTGAGAAAAAAAGGATACATTCATTTATTATAAAATGTAACATTAGTTTAGTTGTCAATCTTATGTTATCTTTAATGTATTTCAGCAAAATTGTGGTACATTTTTTGAAAAAAAAAAGTGTTACATATGAGAAAAAAGTGTTACATTTCTTTATAAAAAGTGTTACTTTTGCTGGCGAACAAAAATAGACAGGAAAAAAAAAGTTGAAAGCCAAAAAAAATAAAAAAAAAATAAAAAAAATTGGCTTGGCTCGACTGGGTGGTGAGCCGTCTCACAGGAGTCCACCTCAAATGACTTTGGGCTTGACACCTCATCCAATTTTGGGTTAATCTTGCTCCTAAGCTTGCCACGTTAGATTCATGACATTAAGAGCCAAACTTTTCGGTTCTTGCTAACTAGACACAAATAATAGGTTATATTCTTAGTTATGGGTATGGGTACTAATAATAGGTATGAAACTAGATATGTTTACGAATTATAATTGATAAGAAACTAATGTAAATAAGTCAATGATTCTTGAAGAATATGTTATACCTAATAGACATATACTCTTATATATACTCCCTCCGTTTCATGTGAATTGAGACTAAAAAAAAGGGCACAATAATTAAGAGAAAGTAGTGAATGTGTGGTGGAAAATGAAGAGAGAGAATGAGTGGGGTAAATAGTAGTGTTGGTTGGATAAAATGAGTGGTGGAAGATGAGTGAGGTGAATATAAAATATTAAAAAGTTTGCTATTTTGGGCAGTCTCAATTGAGGTGAAACAGACGAAAAGGGAAATAAGTCTCAATTCACATGAAACGGAGGGAGTATATACTAGAATTATAGACTTGGTAGGCTAGCATTTAAAAACGTCAATAAAGTGATGCATAATTATCCAACTTTTCGGCTCCTTATACATTGATTATCTTAATTTAACTTTTCATATAATACAATGCATTATTTTATGATGGGATATAAAGAGTTTTGCTTGGGAATGCATTGTTTTATGATGGAATACATAGAGTTTTGCAAGTCAAATTAAATCTCTTTTGGAAATACATAGAGTTTTGATAATAGATAAAGAACTTTATCTACCATGCATGAAACAGAATAGTTTAGTACTCCCTCCGTCTCAAAATAGATGTCGTTTTAAGAGTTAATTTTTGTCTCAAAATACTTGTCGTTTTACTATTTTCAAAGCTATTTTGTTGTTGTATACCTACTATACCCTTATTAATGATAGTTGACTATTCCTTACACAAACATTTAATTACCTAGGTAATTGGATTAGTTTAGGGGTATATAAGATTTTTTCACATACATTAATTACATTTTTTTAATATGTGTAAAGTGGTTGAAACGACATCTATTTGTGACGAAGGGAGTACTTTAAGAGACAAGAAGATATTTAATAAGAATTAGAGACTTAGTAGTTGAAAAGTCAAACAAAAAATCTTTAGTAAACTAACCACTATTATCAGATTTTATATTTTTTTTTTCTTTTTTTCTCCCTCGCTCCCTCCCTCTCTCTCTCTCTCTCTCTCTCTCTCTCTCTCTCCAACGCATCTCATTTTTATTCTTTCACAATTGTGTTTTCTCTCAAATGAGTTCGAAGACATGATTATTTTGGCTTATTTGCCATTGCTTATCACTCAATGTAAGTAACATTGTTAACTATCTTCCATATCTCATACTTCAATTTTCATCTTTTTTTTTTCTTTTAATTTAAATTTGAAATTTGTGGTTCAATCAAATTTAAATTTAATTTTTTTTTGTTTTTCATTTTTTTTCTTAATTCACAGTTTGATACATATTAGAAATTCAAATCTTATTTTCTTTTTTCATTGTGTTTTCTTTCGGATGGGATTTATTTTTGTTATTTATTTTTACTTTCTTTTTTATTTTATTTATGTTTTTTTATTTCATATTGACTTTACTTTTAGTCTTCATTTTCATTTACCACTTTCATATTTTGTTTGCTTTTATTTATTATTTTTGTCAATTTTGATTACTTTTGTTTATTGCTTTTTTTTATTAAAATTTTCACTTTCGGATTTCTTAGTACATTTTTTTTATGATATGTTATTTTATATTTATTTTCTCAGTTAAAATTGCACCTTTTTTTTTGTTTTGATTTCTTATATATTTCCACATTCTTTTAACATTCTCTTTCTAAAGAATGAATTTCCAAATAATAGGTTTTTTAAAAAATAATTACCAAAACAACAACCCTAAAAAAGTATATACCAAAATAGCACTTTTTTGTAAAACCGGAAGTGGGAGTTCCGGTTTTAGAGTTGAATCCGGAAGTCCCACTTCCGGAATTGACCTTTCTTTTCTTTTCTTTTTTTTCACGAAGACTGGGTTTTTTTTTGTTGAATCCGGAACTGGTAGTTCCGGTTTTTTTTTTTTTTTTGGAATTTAAACTACCGACAGTCACCATTATTACTTGAAATCCGGAACTGCCAATTCCGGTTTTGCCTTTTTTTTTTTGAAAAGGTAAATTTTTCGTTCATTTTACTCCCATATAACCATTCCATTCGTTCAGTTTTTCATAAGAGAAAGAGAAAGAGAAAGAGAAAGTTTCTGAGAAAGAGAGAAATAAAGAGGAAAAAAAGATTTTGGCAAAATCTTAAAAAGGTTAGTGTTTTTTTTTTTTTTTTTTTTTTTTTTTCCGTTTTCTATGTTTGAAGTAAGATATTTAACTGTTGATTTAAATTTTGTTCATCCTTTTGTTATTATGCAAGTATACATATATAAATTTCAAATATGGCCTAACAAATTTGTATGAAATTTGCTTGTTTATTCTCGATGTTCATTTTCTTGTGTTTGTGATTTATAAAAGTGTAGTTCATTTGTTTGTTTTTTTGTAGTTATCCTCATGTAATTGGTTATGGAGTTGCAAATTACATTCCTTTTATCATTGAGGATGATGCATGTATGGACCTCATGTTTGATGTTGCTACTCAGTTTGTTGGGATGTCTAGCTTACAGTTGTATATTAAGATAAGTTTAGTTGATAATGTAAATGCTGATGAAGGAGAGGAAGAGGGGGAGGGAGAGGAAGACTATGGTCATGAGGCGGATAACCTTCGGATGGGTTCTTTAAGCTGCCACCATGAGTGGGACTTTGGAGCAAGTTCATCAAGACATGTGGAAGAGGAAGAGGGAGAGGAAGAAGAAGAGGGAAAGAAATAAGAAGAGGAAGAGAGAGGGGGCGAGGAAGACATACATGATTTGTTTAATGAGGAAGAGGAAGATGAAGATTATGAAGAGATGATTGACTCGTACATAAATGAAGGTCATGATGATGGATACGAAGATGAGGATAGTGCTATTGATGTTAGTGATAACGGGAATGATGATGGGGAGAGGGAAGATTTGAGAGTGGAATTGGTTCCTTATGAAGAGCAGCAAAATCAATACTATGGTAGAGCAGAGTATCCTTTTTATCAAGATATTGGGCAAGGATCAGAGATTTATGATGATAACCAATATAAGTTTGATGTTTGGAATTCAGAAGAGGAAGGATCAGAAATTTACAAAGGTCTTCGGTTTGCAAAGAAGTTTGAGGTTCAACATAAAATGAAGATATTTCATATTACGAAGAACTGCGGTTCAAGGTAAAAAGGAGCACACCCAGCAAGTGGACTATTGAGTGTTGGGCGAAAGATTTCCCATGTAATTTTAATGTGAATGTGAGTTTCAAGATTTTGAAAAAAAAATAATAATACAAAACCGGAACTGGAAATTCTGGATTTAAGGTAAGGCCAAACAACTTTCGGTGGGTGGGGTTTTTTTGTTTTTTCAAAAAAAAAACAAAAAAACGGAACTACCAGTTCCGGATTCAATAAAAAAAAAGGCCAGTCTTCCAGTCTTCGCGAAAAAAAAAAATACAAAACCGGAACTACCAGTTCCGGATTCAACAAAAAAAAAAGCCAGTCTTCGCGAAAAATGAAAGGTCAATTCCGGAAGTGGGACTTCCGGATTCAACTCTAAAACCGGAACTCCCACTTCCGGTTTTACAAAAAAGTGCTATTTTGGTATATAAGTTTTTAGGGTTGTTGTTTTGGTAATTATTTTTTTAAAAACCTATTATTTGGAAATTCATTCCTTTCTAAATTTATGTACTATATGGTTTTAGTTTGACTATTTTCTCTCACATGTTTTTTTTTAAGTAGGTTTGGAAAAAAAAAATTGGACAAATTTGGACGATGAAAAAAACATTATCGACGACCATGGAAGCTATGTAGTCCGACATGTTAACGGAGGACCCCACTATGACTATCTGTAGTGGGTATAAAACACACTCAAATTTACTTTCATTGAAGATTAGTATTTTTGGTGATTGTCAAATTGAGAAAACAAGTTTCTTGGTGAGTTTTCTTTGATTTTTTTTCTCTCTTAAATCTACTTTTATATAATATAGTTTTTGTCATTATGTTTGTATTAATTAATCATCACTATTGTCACAAATATGGTATTTCATTTTTTTTTCTATTTCCATGATTGCAATATAATTTTCTATATGGTGTTATTATTTTCAAAGTTAAGTATGTTGAGGATGATCAAGAAAAGAAATGTTTGGATAAGGGAATATTGAATTTTATGGATAAAACACTTACAGTTCAATGAGCAAGGTTTTCTTTTTTTTTTTTTTTTTTTTTTTAAATAAACTCTCTATTCAAAACATAGAAAAGAATACAAGAAGTCAGCGAGGCATACCTCGGGAAAAACAACAAAGAGGAATGGAACTCTAGAATAAAATTCCATGAGAAGGATACAAGGTAGATAAAATGCGATAAACTGAGAGCTTAACCCGAAAGATGATGTCCTCCGGAGAAAAAACAGCCCCATCGAAAGCAATCCCATTACGGGCCTTCCAAATATCATTGACCACAATACAAAAGGCAAGAAGAATGGCCTTTGATCGCATAGATTTCCGACTATGCTCTTTCTTAATCCACTTAATAGCACTGCCCAATGTAGACATTTGCCTCCGAATACCCAACCAAGACCGAATAGAATCCCAAACAGCTTGGAGAATGAACAAGCAAAAAACAAATGGGCCTGAGATTCAACCTCAGCATGACAAAAGACGCAAGAAACATCCGCCAAATTCATGAAGGAGAGAGATTCTCTAGTCGCCAAACGATGCCAACATGACACAATTCGCTATTCTATATAGGAATTTCAAGAAATCTAATATAAACTTAATTCAGTTGAAATTATTATTTTATAAAAATTGGTTATTAGATTATATGAACTCTACATCTATTTTCTATTAGATCTTCTTTTAATTTTAATTTTAACTTTTGTTTTTTTATTAAATTAATTATTGTTTAGTGATCAAATTTTCTTGATGGCAATACTTAATTTAATTCATTTGTCTTTAAATACTTAAAGGGTTAATTATTCAATATTTTTTAATTAATTTATAAATTTTTGACTATAAATATCAAATTAATTGTACAAATTAAATTTTTATAGATACACATGCACTTTCTATCACTCTATATAAACTTTTATAAAAAGCCCTCCATATATTTATAAATTATTAATTGGGCCATTGAAAATAATTACTTTATATTATATATCCCTCCGGATAATATTTTACAAAAAAATACTTTTCATATTTATAATTACCAAATGATGCGTCGGTACTCTTGATCCTGTGAGAAGCACGGGATTGAATGCTAGTATGAACATATTTATAGTGTAATTTTAATTAAATATGATACAAGGAAATAAACACTTTTTATCTGTATAGTAAAGACAGATCAAATTTATTTTTATAATCAATTTAATTGAAATTTGTTCACAATATTATGCTCCTCCATATCATAATAAATACTGCATTTTGATTTTTTTTTCCAGCTTGATAAATTTTGAAAATAAAGTTTGTTAAATCTAACAATTCTCGTGAAATCCAAATTTTCATTGATTGAAATTTTACTAGAGTACCAATAATAACTTTTAGGCCAAAATACATTTAGCCCCCCAAAGTATACACCAAATCCCACTTTGCACCCCGCGCAAAATTCGTCCCGATGTCATACCCAATGTTTCAAAAATCCCACTTTGCACCCTGGATCCTGACAGACGTTAGAAATTTAACAAAAACGGCCATGTGCATAGCACATGATGGGCATTTTGGTCATTCCCTTTATAAATGTTTTATTTTCCCTTTATTTTAATTTCCCACTCTAATAGTGTAGCTAAATTAAAAAAAAAAAACTTTATACATTGTTTATAACATAAAAAATATTAAATAATAATTAATAAAACAACACACAAAAAAAATAATATTAGAATAAATTAATTAACATCAGCTTTTTGAAAAGAAAAAAAAATTAAACCAGAGAAAGGAAAAGAAAGAATGAAAAGAAAAAGAGGAAAATGTAAAGGACAAAAATAAAGGAAAAAAAGAAAAAAGAAAAAGAAAACTAAATATCCAATCCCTCTCCAGATCCCTTTCCCGTAAACCCTCCCCCCATCCCGTTTCTGCAAATCGATTTCCTTTCACCTTCCATTCCAACTGGTGAACTGCCTCTTTCGCCCATCGCCTCCATTGCTACTACTTCTCTCATCTCCCCACCCCCACCCTCCATCTCTTTCAACTTCCCTAGCTCCCTCCCTCCACTGCCAATTATCACCACCTTCATTGTTTGGCCAAAGCTCCTTCCCTTTCTGTCTCACACCCACACTTTACCAGCACCCCTATCTCTGATTTACAAGAACAAGATTAAATGGTTTCCAGATCTGATTTTTAATTTGATGTTAGTTAGGATTATTTCTTGCTGTTAATGTATGGTTTAAGAACAAATAAAGTGGAATTTGCTGAAACCCAGATCTTGGTATTTGATTTGTTTTTTGGTGGTGAATTGGTGGTTGAGGCGGCGGAGGTGGTTTATTGGTGGTGGTAGTTTGGTGGTGGTGGTGGTGAAAGCGGTAGTGGTTTGGTGATGGTGGTGGTTGTTATGCAGGTGGTGGTGAAGAATTAAGAGCTATTCAGATTTTAGCGTCAAATGACATTAAAGCCCTTATATTTAGGAATCAAAAGACTAAATACCCATCATGTGCTATGCACATGACTATTTTCGTTAAATTTCTAACGTCTGTCAGGATCCAGGGTGTAAAGTGGGATTTTTGAAACAATGGGTATGATACCGGGACGAATTTCGCGCGAGGGTGCAAAATGGGATTCGGTGTATACTTTGGGGAGATAAACGTATTTTGGCTTAACTTTTAAAATTTCGTGGGAATGATTATCTCACATCTAATAAAGAGAAAAACATGGACTGGTATATATATAGACTTGAGGAGTTACTCCCCTTAGCACCAATTGGTTTTAACGTGGAACCTCCAATACAGTCCATTGCCGACTAGGGATGTCAATTCGCCCGAACCCGACCCGAACCCAAGGGTGATCCGCCCCGAAAAAGTAGGGTTAGGGTCACATTTTTTATAACCCGTGCGGGTTTGGGTCGGGCTCGGTTTCAAGTGTTAACCCGACCCGACCCGACCCGTGCATGTATGTGTTAATATGCTATGCTTTCCTAGTTTCATATCAGCCCTTCTATTCTTACCAGTTTACAAAATAATCCAACTATATAATGGACATTTAGGGTTTCATTTATCAGTTTTACACTTTTACTAATCAAAACGCCATTTCCGCTTGTTCGTGTTGAAGAAAGAGGTCGACGCCGTCGATCGTTCCTTCGTGACGTCGCCGTCTCTCCCTCGGTCCGTTTTCACCTTTCACTTCAAGATTTTTCTTCAATTTTTGTAAATATTGAATAATGTTTTGCTGAGTAAAATTTGAAATTGAAGAAGTTACTATCAATTTGAAACAAAATGTCATTGTTTAAGTGAGAAATTAAGAGATTTAACCTACTTGGTCTTTAGAGTTTTTTTTTTTTTTTCTTTTTTTTTTTTTTTTTTTTTTTGGGATACGGGTCTTTAACAGATTTAACCTACTGGGTCTAGGGAATTTTTTTGCATCAATTTATGCTTTTCTGGTGTTGTGGTTCTAGTTCTAGTTTTGTGGTTTTGTTCTTGTTCATTGCTATTATGCTGCTTCTTGCTCCAAGGATGAGCCAGTATTGTTACTTTGTTGGTTTGTTACTTGTTATTTCCTCCGTCCCATTTTTTCAACATCTTTTTTGAAGAATTAAAATAGTCCCATTAATTATGTTTTTCTGTTTTTTATTTTTATTTTTTGCTGTTCGGCTCTAGTTCTTATAACCTCGAGCTGGTGTTTTCTTTTAAAATGACTGGATAACAATTCATATACTCCCTCCGTCCCAGCAGAAGTGTCACTTATTTCCCTTTTGGTCCGTCCCAGCACAAGTGTCACTACCCAAAATGGAAATGTTTTAATATATTTATATTCAACCAACCCCACCATTTAACCCTAATCATTCTCTCTCTTCATTTTCCAACACTCATTTTATTCAACCAACACTGCTATTTACCCACTTATTGTCTCTCTTCATTTTCTACTACACACCTACTACCTTTTCTTAATCCCCGTGTCTCAAAAATTGGTGACACTTCTACTGGGACGGAGGGAGTATATGTCATTTATTCACCAAAAATTATTTTTTGAATTTTATAAATGTCTAAAGAAGTTAATCAAGTTGATGCAAATGTTATTGATGATGAGTTGCATGTGTATGAGACTGGGAATGAACAACCTTTGATTGTGAATGAAGTTGCTAGTGGCTCTCAAAGCGTTGCAAGTAAAACACTAGTTGGTTCTATCCCATCTTTGAATGAGAATGATTTTCCTAAAGTGAATACCAATAGTTTTTAAGAATTGTTTTATTTGGGATTATAATATTTGAAACTTATTTTGTTTGAGTTCGTAACATTTAGCGTAAGGGTACTAGTTTTTGAGTTTATTTAATTGCCACTTTTTATATGTTTTTGAATGCCCAGCAAGTATGGAGTTTGTGGACTTGATATGTATGGTACTAAGTGAACTGGTGTTAGTTTTCCATTCCTAGTTGAAGTTTCCAGCAAGTATGAATTAACATTCCGTTAACTATTATTTTCATTTTGAAAGTATTGAATTTGTTTCATATGAGTTGCGGGCACGGGTTTGATAAAGCTCGGGGCGGGTTCGGGTGAAAGATTAATTCTCAAGGATCGGGTTCGGTTAAAGGCAAACCCGACCCGAACTCGACCCCGACCCGTTGCCATCCCTATTGCCGACCCAATCCAGCTTAAGCTAACACTTGAGTCTCTCTCTCTCTCCTTCTGATCCACATCTCTAATTCTAAGACAACTAAGTAATACAAAAAAAAAATCAAAATGCAATATTTATCATGAACGGAAGATGAGTAGTAATGTAATAACCCCTAAACAATTCTAAAGCTGTTATAATAGTATTCAAATAATGAATCAATAATACCTTTTGACTAACATTTTATGAAAATTTGATTATCATAATAAAGTTAAATAAACTTATTGTTGATGCACCACAACAAAGTATACTATCAACAAAAAATTCTTAAAATTTCATTACGACAATCAAATTTTCATATAATATTTATTAAAATTCGATTGAGTTCATTTTAAAAATTAAAATGATTTTTTGTTTCTTTTTGGAGAAATGAAGAATTGAGAGGGAGGTTTGTGAACGGCAAGAATATATGCTCACTTGGTAGTGAATAGGAGTACATATGGTTAGTGTAGTTGAGCTTCATTAATCACTCCTATGATTTGGTCATACAATATGTATAGTTTTGTCATTCATATCATAGCTGCATTTAGCGCGGTATGGAGGAGACTTTGTTCCCATGCAATTCTCTTCTTTTCTCTGCTTGTCGGTCTATATGCTTGTTTTACATTTGAATAATAATAGGGGCATAAAAAAGGCACAAAATCTTACTCACAAAATCTTAGGTGTAATGATTTTATTGTTGTTTTTAATTAGAGTGTGCCAGGTCCACTATCGATGCAACCAATAAAATATCGCCACCTCATTGTGTGAGCAAGATTTTGTGAGTTTGTTTTGTGCCCCTAGCATTTCCCTTTACATTTTTGTTCGGCTCAAAATATTTGTAGTTTAAAGAGTTAAGTTTGTTTTAAAATAATTGTGTATTATTTAAGCATTTTTGTTTTTACCAAATACTCCCTCCGTCCCAGCAGAAGTCACTTATTTCACTTTTGGTCCGTCCCAACACAAGTGTCACTACCCAAAATGGCAAAGTTTTAATACTTTTATATTCAACCAACCCCACTATTTAATCCCACTCATTATCTCTCTTCATTTTCCACCACTCATTTTATTCAACAACACTACTATTTACCCCACTCATTCTCTCTCTTCATTTTCTACCACACATCTACTACCTTTTCTTAATCTACGTGTCCCAAAAGTTGGTGACACTTCTGCTGGGGCGGAGGGAGTATACTTTTATTTTTATTATGTAGTTATCATTATAAAATTATTTAATCACTTAGGTAATTAAGTAATCAAATTGTTTTAATTAAATACTTAGTCTGTTTCATAATTCTTCAGTCCCACCCAAAATAAGAGGTTTGCTATTTTGAGTATCCCACTTGAAATAAGATATCTTAAATGGAAAGTTTTTTTTTGTTAATGTTACTCAATTGTCATATCCACAATAACTTTTCACTTGTTATTTTCTACTCAGTTTCTCTCCCTTCACATTCACAACACTTGATATATACTCCTTCCGTCCCAAAATGATCTTCTCATTTTTCATGTTTCATTGTCCCAAAAAATTATTCACATTTCTACAACTTAGGCTTAGAAGTGCCCAAACAAAACATGACTAGTGAATCAAGTGTTCATATCCTTAAAAAGTTTGAATAGTCGAATGTGAAGATTATTTTGGGACTGAGGGAGTATTTACAAACTTAAAACAACAAATATTTTCGAACAACTAATATATACTCCCTCCATCCCAGCAGAAGTGTCACTTATTTCCCTTTTTGGTCCGTCCCAGCACAAGTGTCGCTACCCATAATGGAAATGTTTTAATATATTTATATTCAACCAACCCCCCATTTAACCCCACTCATTCTTTCTCTTCATTTTCTGCCACTCATTTTATTCAACCAACACTACTATTTACCCCACTCATTCTCTCTCTTCATTTTCTACCACACACCTACTACCTTTTCTTAATCCCCGTGTCCTAAAAATTGGTGACACTTCTGCTGGGATGGAGGGAGTATTTACAAAACTTAAAACAACAAATATAGTAGCATGGGCCATGGTGGGTATCATTTTCTTTTATCTTGGCGCAAATTAATTTGCGAGGGGGGTTGTGTGTTTTTGAAAATGGTATTTGGGACCACATGATCCCCTATGGCATCGTGGAAAAAGTGCAGCAATGGCTTCTAATGGAGAGACCAATTCAACGTTTTTCTAGTCCTTCATGTGGCCTTAACTCTCTCTCTCTCTCCCCGCACCCCACCACCCAACCCCCACCCCAAATAAAAAATCAGATTTGATCGGTCAATGTTTTAGAGATGAGTTTAGTAGTCTCTACATTACCTAAAGCCTTTTGGTTCAATGGTATTCAGGTGTGTGTATGGCTTTTACATAGTGGAGGTCTCAGCTCTGACATCATTTTAGGAGCAACTGGAAAACCTTGGTTACTATGCCCCTCTGAGGGTGGCTGGACGCATTTACAAGTGATCATTCAGATGGCGCGGGAAGTTTATGGCAAGAGGACTACCAAATGACGTGGTGTAGGGACCGCGATCACCACCACCACTTTCCCACATTAGTATGATATTGTCCGCTTTGGGCCAAGCCCGCACGGATTTGTTTTTGGGCATCCCCCAAAAGGCCTCACACTAATGAAGTGGTTGGGTGCTCTTATATACCTTGCAATTATTTCCTCAATTGACGATGTGGGACTTTGGGTTGCCACCCAACAATCCTCCCCTCAAACCAAGGACCACACCGCTATGGCCCGCAGTGTTTCCTCTGGCCCATATCGGCGAAAGCTTGTACCAACCGCCCGCGAAACACCATCGGCCTCGATTGCAAGACTCGATTCGCTATGTCGCACAAGGAGAACCCCACCATATAAAGCACACACACGGTCCACCCGGTTGGGCCCATCCGAACCATGGCTCTGATACCACTTGTTGGGACCGCGACCACGACCACCACTTTCCCACATTAGTATGATATTGTCCGCTTTGGGCCAAGCCCGCACGGATTTGTTTTTGGGCATCCCCCAAAAGGCCTCACACTAATGAAGTGGGTGGGTGCTCTTATATACCTTGCAATTATTTCCTCAATTGCCGATGTGGGACTTTGGGTTGCCACCCAACACGTGGGACGTCTATGAAAGATTTCTGGAGAGGCAGTATTGTCACGGCCCAAATCCCGGCCCCACCTCTTGGCCCATAGATTGAGCACATGATCGGTATCTTAATCATAAATAATTATAATAATAAATCCAATAAACTTCAAAAATTTGGTTTTTGACTCACCAAATATCAATCAATTATCACACTATCCCCGCGTAAATTTAATCAATCAATGTACCCACCCACCTACTCAACCATTACACCACCAAAGACCACTTCCAAAGTTTTCATCTCACTTAATGATCTCTCCCTATTGCTACACTTTACTATTTCCATTCCCATTCCCATTTCACTCCTTCCTTTATAAATGCACACCTTTGTTCCAACTTTAAATCCACCGCTCCCCACTTTTCCAAATCCCACAACAATTTAAACTAAAAGAATTTCTCTTGTTTAATATTTGGGTTTTCTACATATGGGTATAGTTCAACTTAAGAAAGGGTTGGAGGGGTACTTTTTGTTGGTCTTATTATTGGTTTTGAATTGCCAATATTATGGGGTTTGGGCACAACAAGTGCCATGTTACTTTATATTTGGTGATTCTTTGGTTGATAATGGCAATAATAATAGAATTGCATCTTTGGCTAGAGCTAACTACTTGCCTTATGGTATTGATTTCCCCGGCGGTCCTACCGGAAGGTTTTCTAATGGTCTCACTACCGTCGATGTTATTTGTAACTATTCTCTCTCCTGCTGTCTCTTTTAGTAGTGTTTTTTTTTATTAACATATATGTTCGCCACTAATTAAATCTTTTCTCGACCATTTTCACAGCTCAACTACTAGGATTTAACGACTTCATTCGCCCATACTCTAACGTAAATGGGCGAGATATTCTCAGAGGAGTCAACTATGCTTCTGCAGCAGCTGGAATTAGAGATGAAACTGGCCAACAACTGGTAATTAACTACCTCTATATATACTCTCATATGTATTCATAATAATGTAATCTTTCTCCTTTCCTAATTTTTAGTTCATATTTTAGAAAATGTAGTAAACATAAGAAATAAAGTGAAAAATAAACACAAATTTAGATATACATTTGAGAAAATGTACTGATTATTGTTTTGCAAATGCTATTATCTGAACATATAGGGTGCCCGTATCGCCTTTGGAGGACAAGTAAACAACTACAGAAACACGGTATCGCAAATAGTAAACATCATCGGAGATGAAAACTCGACCGCAAATTACCTCCGGCAATGCGTGTACACCGTCGGATTAGGCAGCAACGACTACCTCAACAACTACTTCATGCCCAACAGTTACCCAACCAGCCGGAGATACTCGCCAGAGCAGTACGCCGACGTTCTAATCCAACAATATGCAGGGTACATAAGAACTTTGTACAGCTACGGTGCAAGAAAAGTGGCCATGATTGGAATTGGACAGATTGGTTGCAGCCCAAATGCATTGGCCCAAAACAGCCCAGATGGAAGAACTTGTGTTGCCAGAATTAATTCTGCGAATCAGTTGTTCAATAACAGGCTTAGATCTCTGGTTGATACTTTAAACAGCAATTTTCCGGATGCTAGGTTTTCTTATATTAATGCTTATGGCATTTTCCAGGACATTATCAGCCGTCCTCAGGCTTTTGGTATGTACTCCTCCTCAAAATCATTTATACTATACTCCCTCCGTCCCATCTTAAACTTCAAAAAAAAAGTGGGCACAAGAATTAAGATATGAATCTTTATATTATAAAATATAGATGGGTAAATTGCAATTTGGTTCCTGACATTTACAAACTTTTGCAATTTAGTTCCCAACAGTTTTTTTTCGCCAATTGGTTCCCAACATTTACATTTTTTTGCAATGTGGCTATTAAAGTAACTGGGCGTTAGTTTTCTAACAGATTTTATGTCATGTGACTAGCACATGACGTTTTAAGATATTCTTAAAGCTACACATATCCGATTAATATGATTCTTCTTTTAAATTGAAGCTAATATTTAAATCTACAATATATATTTTTTTGGAAATTTATTGGGTAGTTGGATTATTTTTACATTTAATATTAATTTTAAATATTAAAAAAATAGAAAACACGTAAAATATAATCTAAAAAAGATATTAGCCCAAATATGTTCCATATGAAGTAAATTCTATATGTAGATTATCAGTTCGTAAAATCTTTGATAGAAAAAAAAGGAAGAAGAAGAGGACGATGAATCGAGGGAAGAGTGTATGTGGAATGGGTGTTGCGGGAAAGTGGCAGAGGGGTGGAGAAAAATAAACTTTAGGAAACATACATATAGAAATTACTTCATATAAAACATACTTGGGCTAATACCTTTTTTAGATTATATTTCACGTGTTTTTATTTTTTTAATATTTAAAATTAAGATTAAATGTAAAAATATTTTAGGTACCCAACAAATTTCCAAAAAAAAAAATTATGTTGTAGATTTAAATATTAGCTTCAATATAAAAAAAGAATCATATTAATCGGATATGTGTAGCTTTACGAATATTTTAAAACGTCATTTAAAATGTCATGTGCTAGTCACATGACATAAAATCGTTAGAAAACTAACGCCCAGTTACTTTTACAGCCACATTGCAAAAAAATGTAAATGTTGGGAACCAATCGGCCAAAAAAAACTGTTGGGAACCAAATTGCAAAAGTTTGTAAATGTCAGGAACCAAATTGCAATTTGCCCAATATAGATAGTGGGGTAGAGTGTTGTGAGTATAGAAAGTGGGTAGGAGAGACAAAAGTGGGGTAGAGAATAGTTAGTGAATAGTTGTTGTGTGTATGACATGTAGGTCTCATTAAATAAAAAAGTATAAATAATTTTCCTTTTATGGATTTTGAAGTTTAAAATGGGACACCCAAAAGGGAAATTTTTGAAGTTTAAAATGGGACGGAGGGAGTACCTCTGTCCCAGCTCAATATGCACAGCTACTGTTCATTTAGTCAATTTAATCGAACTTTGACCATAATTTATGAAAATCTAGATATTCCTTAAAAAAATTTAAAATTGTTATTGTTTTATCGTTAGGAATAATATCAATAACATTTTTTAAAATTTCATAGATATATCCAGATTTTCATAAAATTATGGCCAGATTTCAATTGAATTGACCAAAAAAGTAAAACTGTACACAATGAGCTAAGGATTGAGGTAGTATACATCAGTTTTATTTTTTGTTTTTTTAGGTATGATAATATTTTTGGTCACATTGATTTTTTGGGCACGTATAAAATGTTTACTTGGTTTATATTTTTACAGGTTTTACGGTTACGAATACGGGATGTTGTGGAGTAGGGAGGAACAATGGGCAAATTACATGTCTTCCGCTTCAAAATGCATGCAGAAATAGAAATCAGTATCTATTTTGGGATGCTTTTCACCCTACTGAAGCTGCAAACATTGTTGTTGGGAGGAGATCGTATAGTGCCGAGTCTGGATCTGATGCCTACCCGATTGATATTCGTCGTTTGGCTTCACTTTGAACAATATAGAGATCTATGAAAAAGTTTATGGGATGGATTAAACAAAATGTGAAAGAGCCAGTTATATCTGTTTTGGAGTAGGATGCCTTTTCTTTTTTATTTTCTTCTTTTTTGAGTGCGTTTTATGTTTTATTTCCAGTTGTGGTTGCAATTGTTTTGGCAAATGGATATATTGTTGTATTACAAATTCAATGAAGTTGCTATAGGCTATAGCCGTATACTATTCTTGTATTGTCTTTAAAATATCCAAGTTCTCTGTGTATGTTTACTAATATATGCATCCCAAAATTAGAGTGGATCCAATCTTGGCATGTGATGTGGCGAAGTGGAATCATTAAAAGATAAAAGACTAAAAATTCGTTGATTGTCGCAATAATGCCGGAAGAATAATATCAAACACTGTTGAATCGAGCACGGTTATCAGTGAAAGATCTTCAATTATCGTTTAATTGCGCACAATTACCGAAAAGTGGCATCCGAAATGAATAAATTCACTTTCAGGGAATAAAGAGATACGCTCAATATGAAAACTTTATTAATCATCAACTAATTTTCACAATTACAATAATCTTATTTTTATAAGGCTTTTAAGACTTGAAAAACAAGTCAAACACTTCTAAAAATAACCCTAACCTATATAGTAACTTAATAGACCTTTAATTAATCAAAATAAAGTCCTAAAATACTTCTATGTATCAAAATACTATATATCTAATATTAAATTTAAAAGTAACAATTTTTCTATCTCTCTCTAACTCAAGGATATGACGGCACAAAAGACTTATACAAGGGTTTTATTATTTACCCTAAAAACAGCCGTCTCAGCCCAGCCCGTCATTGTGGGCGAGCGCCCAGAACCCAAGTGGGCGACTGCCCACAATATTAGAATGTCGGACCTTTGGAACAGCAATGTGGGCGAGCGCCCAGATCAATAGTGGGCGAGCCCCCAAAGCCCTGTCTGCGTTTTCTTGCCCAAAAACAATTGAGAGTCACCCAACAATTCTCCACCTTGACGATCAATCCCGAAAAAGCTAGTAAACCAAGGGAACATCCCTATCTCTCTCCGCCGCCCCGCCCCTAAGGGCATCAATGACTAGTAACACCAACTAAGTCCAAGAACTTCTTGAACTTAGCAATCAACTTTGTCAACATGGAAACCTTCGTTATAGCCATATTTTCAGTCTCGGTAGTAGACAACTCCGTGACATCCAACAATCCAGATTTCCAAAAAACCGCGGAACCAACAAGATAAAATACATACCCCAATGTAAATTTTTTGTCAACAAGATTACCGCCCCAATCTGAATCACCATTCCCAACAGAACCATCACTTCTCTTTCCATACACAATGCACACACAAGCATTTGAGCACGGAATCCGTGACACATCATCTTTAGACTTGGGACTATCTAAAGAAGATAACCATTTCACCTGGTAAGCATCATTGATATCTATCGCAGCCACAAGAATGCCATCGACATTAACAAGATAACTCAATGTGACATAACTACAAACCATCAAGTAAACACAACAATCATATCCACTCCTAGCATAACCATGGGTAACAATAAAAGTGTCGAACCTTTTATAACACTGTCGAGTTGATTGCTCCAAATCATACAAGGACCTCTCTAACAGGCAAACATGATCCTTACCCTCGACAACAAACCCTTCAGGCCAGCGCATGTAGATCTCCACCTCAAGCTCTAGATCTCGCATCGCCACAATGCTCAACAAGTTGTGAATAGATAAGTGTCTAACAACTGGTGAAATAATATCATTGTAGTCTACCCCAAACCTTGGAGTACCATCTTTGAACTTGTAGATCCACTAGTGACTGACTAACACATTCTTTGGTGGTGATCTAACAAATTCCCATGTCTGACTTTCAATAAGAGATACCATCTTTTCTTTCACAACGACCGACCACATAGCAGATTTATCACACGATATATCTTCATTGAAAGAAATTAATTATGCATACTTACTGTTTCCGCAGCGGACAATGCATAAGCCTCCATCTCCTCCAAACCAAATCGAACTCTACTAAAAACAATGATAGTCTCCACCTGCTTGTTGGTTTCCCCCTCTTGAACTAGAGCATCAATTGGAGTCACTTCATCAGACACATCATTAACATCTAAGTTAAGTTCCACCAACTCTTTATCATCTCCGAATAACTCCACCTGTTTGTATATCTGTCCTGCAGGACTAGATTTTTCACGGAGAAGTAGAGCAACATCTCTACATGTCAGGAACTTAGATGCCACCGGATCCCATGGCCGGAATCCTTTCACTCCAGTAGTATCGCCCACAAAGGAACATCCTTTGACCCTTGGCTCCAATTTGTTGTTCACACACGGATACACGGGACACCCACAAATATACAATCTTGAGTATTCTCCTAGAGAGCCTGGCCACATCTCCAACAGAGCCTTCATCCCAATGCCAGAATTTAGAGTACGATTAGCCAAGTGAGCAGTCATCCTAATCGCCTCCACACAAAATTCTGTACCTAACAATGCTTGTGACAACAAATACCAAGCCTTTTCTGTCATTTCATTCAAGCCAATATGATCCAATGTCATGTCCCATGATTGAGTAACCTCCCCCGTTGCAATAGACACATCACCAACAACCGTAGACCCAAGAAGCTTGTACAATGTCCCCACCTTCTTTCCCTTCAATACCACCAAGTCACCTTTAATAGCCGATAGCTCGCCATTCGCAATGGATAAACTATACCCAAGGCTATCCAAAGTGCCTAGAGAAATCAGGTTCTTCTTCAGTTCAAGAACATACATGACATTCTACAATTTCCGTACTACTCCATCAAACATCTTAACCTTAATAGCCCCAAAACCAACAACCTTGCATGCAGTATTATTCCCCAACAAGACTACTCCACTGGCAGATTTATACGAACAAAACCATGCTCGGTTGGGACTAATATGATAAGAACAACACGAATCCAAAATCCAACTATCACGAATTTCGGTATCCGAATCACAAGCAGTAAGTGCATCACTGTCACTATCATCACTAGTGTTTTCAAACACTACTCCAGCTTCACCCTTTGTCTTCTCGGTTGTATCCTGTTTGTTTGGATAAAAGCTTCTAATGTGTCCCTTTCTACTTGCAACCATGACATATCACATTCTTATGCCATTTACTTGAACCGGATTGACCCTTCCTTGACTTTCTGCCACTTCTAGCTACTAACCCATCACCTTAAGATTCAGCACTTGTTGAGGTCAAGTGCGTCTCAATGACTTCCCGTTGTAATAGAGCGTTCTTGATCTCTTCCATAGAGATCTCATCCTTACCATACAACATTGTCTCTCTAAAGTGCATGTATTCCGGAGGTAGAGAACAAAGCAATTTTACCGCCAATTGCTCATCATCAATCACGACATCGACATTCTTCAAGTCCATAACCAAACCATCAAATTCATCAAGATGGTTTTTCAAGGACTCGCCTGTTTTGAGTTTGCACTCCTCGAGTTTCTTCATTAGTAGCAACCTGTTACTAATTCTCTTGGTAATGTACAATTGCTCAAGCCTAAGCCAAAGCTCTACCGCAGTCTTCTCACTCACAACCTCCCTCAATACATCATCTTTGAGACTCAAGTGTAAGAGAGATAAAGCCTTCTCGTCCATATCATCAAATTGTTCATCTGTTAAGCTTTGTGGTTTCCTTGCCTTCCCAAGCAAAGCCTTGACACAATTTTTACCCACCAAGATTTCTCGCATCTTCACTTGCCACAAACCGAAATTGACCTTGTGATCGAATTTCTCAATTTCATACTTCTCTGCCATCGTTACCAATAAGCAATACAAGATCCACAAACCGGAGCTTTGATACCAATTGTAAGGATTTTAAGGCCCAAACACACAATTTCTTGATTGATAAAGATGAAAGCACAAAATAAAAAAATAGCAAGAACGAAACAAAATTGAAAAATAGATGAACACAAGAGATTTTACGTGGTTCACCAACTTGGCTACGTCCACAGGCGACGGAAAATCAATTCACTATAATCAAGAAGAGTACAAGGAGAAACAAGGTGAAAACCAATCACACAATCTCACAATCTCTCAATATAGTGAAACCCTAGCTTTTTCTATCTCTCTCTAACTCAAGGATATGACGGCACAAAAGACTTATACAAGGGTTTTATTATTTACCCTAAAAACAGACGTCTCAGCCCAGCCCGTCATTGTGGGCGAGCGCCCAGAACCCAAGTGGGCGACTGCCCACAATATAAGAATGTCGGACCTTTGGAACAGCAATGTGGGCGAGCGTCCAGATCAATAGTGGGCGAGCGCCCAAAGCCCTGTCTGCGTTTTCTTGCCCAAAAACAATTGAGAGTCACCCAACAAGTATTTAATACATTTGATGAAAATTTACAATATTATTGGACATTCAATATTGTGAATACAACTGAATTAAATGCAGTCAATTGAATGCAGTGGTGGTGGATGGTGATATGAAACATGCAATACAAAGACAGTTGAAATACACATGCTCATATGCTCTACACATTTTCCTAATCAATCATCAATGCATAGCATAAGGTTGGGTCGGGATGGGATGGGATGGGATGGGTGCCATTTGAGGAACTAGTAATTTAGCCCGTGCTCCGCACGGTAATGGATTGGAAGCATATAAAGGAATGAGATGAAAAAGATTAGTAAACTATTTTTCTTAGATATTGAGTTAAAAAAGAAAATGAGATACACCTAACAAATGACAATTTTACCCATGTCTTTGAGAAGTTATCTATTTGAATTTCAGTATAAAATATTGGGGTTGACTTGCAAGCCAATAACGTTGAAGTATGAGAAGAGTGAATAATCAAAAATCTTTTCGATAAAGTTTAAGCCGTTTATCAAAAATTAATGAGACCATTCATTTATGTGTAGAGATTAGTTAATATACCATATTTGGTTTATTTTTAAATGAACGTAAACTTTAGTGGTTCATTCGTTGAAGATATTGTTATACATTCGATGTAAATTTCATGATCTTTAACATGCTCTCAACCTTTGAAATTCTATGACCTATAATTGTAACTGAAGTGGTAATTGCTTAAGTCATAATAGTTTGATTTTGTTAATTTAGTGTTATGGATTATCAATTGGAAACCTTCAAAATTTAATAATATATTAAAATTAATTACTCATGAATAAATGATTGCTCACAATAAATTTAGTATTAACTTTTGACCTTTCAATTTCTATTCTAGATTATATATATATATATATGAGTATTGCATCTATAGAAGATAACTATAAGAACAATTAGTCTTTTATAGTATTTTAAAATAATAAATTAAAGATAATAGTATCCTATATAGTTACTAATAAAATTAGCTAATACTATTAGCTAAGAATGAGAAAAATAAATAGCCTCTTAGTTGTAGGGGCAATGCTGACATCACTTCATGAGACGTAAAATTTGGTTAATTAATATTATAAATAATAATAGTTAATATATATAATAACTATTATAATTAACTAATAATATTAATAATAAAAGTTAACTTATATAGTAACTATTATGGTTAAATAATGTTATTCATAATATTAGTTAACTTAATATAGATAGTAACTATAATAGTTAACTAATACTATTAATGGTAATTGTTAATTTTTATAGTAACTGTCATTGTTAACTAATACTACTAATAGTAATAGTTAACTTATATAGTAACTATCATTGTTAACTAATACTACCAATAGTAATAGTTAACTTATATAGTAACTATTATGGTTAACTAATATTATTAATAGTAATAGTTAACTTAAATAGTAACTATTATGGTTAACTAATAAACTATTAATAGTAATAGTTAACTTATATAGTAACTATTATGGTTAACTAATAATATTAATAGTAATATTTAACCTATATAATAACTAATATCTTTAACTAATATTATTAGCTAATAAAAAGAATATCAAAAGTCACTTAAAGTTTAAGGTGGTGATGATATGGCTTCACTAAAAGCAACATTTAGCAAAAAATGTCCACGTGACGAATCCACATCCCTCCGCTTCAGCTTTTAATATATATATATAAATTTCAGTCTCACTATTATTTTTGAAAAAGAGAGGAGAGGAAAATAAAGTATTCCCTCCGTCTCAGAGTATATGTCTACTCTTCTGTTTACATGGAGATTAAGAAATTGTAAAAGTGATTTAAGTGTTGCGAGTATAAAAGTAAAATATGAGAGATAATGAGTGAGAGATAATAGTAAGTTGATTGGTGTTAATTGTTAGTATAAAAGTAAAGTAGGAGAGAGAATGAATGAGAGGAATATTAAAGATTCTTTGTCATTTTTGTAAGTGTGTGTTGCTTTTTTTTTTTGGTCCCCGAAGGAAAGGATTATATCGAGAAGAACAAAAATGGGATGTAAAGTTTTGAGAGCCTTATGTTCAATGTTCAAATATTTACCCAAGCTTTCATTGACCGAGTTGTATAGAGCTTGGGGCTTCTTTCGGGAGGTCTCAGGTTCCAATCTCCTTTCCCCCCATCCCTAATAACAAGTGGCAAGCATTATTCGCTGTAAAAGGTTCCAATAGGATAACTTGTAATAGTCAGGGGGCCATTGATCTGTAATAAATTCATAGAAATTTGTAAACGAAAATTGCCTTGAAATGAATAATATGTTACAACTTCATTTTTTCCCCAAATATTTAGGGCCATTTCCCTTAGGAACCCTCAGCCTAAGTGTAATGCCATAAAAGAATGAGCATTTTTAAAATTCTACGAAAACCCCTCAATATTTCAAGGACCAGAATACCCTCCACCGTGCTGGCTCTTATTTGCCAAAATCTTGCGTAAAATGCGTTTTAAGAAACGCTTAAGAAAAAAGTTTTTTAAAAAAACGCGCGGTGGCATTTTTGTAAATAGTTGGAACTTCTCAACAGTTCTGAATATCGATATAGTGCCTTCTGGATATGAGATTGATATCTAGAAACTGTGAAAATGATAGCCGGGCGTGTTTTAAAAAAACGCACGATGACATTTTTGTAAATAGTCAGAACTTCTCAAACGGTTCTGGATGTTAATATAAAGCCTCCTGGATATGAGATTGATAGCCAGAACCTTTGAAAGTGATAGCCAGAAGGGTTCTGGATATCAATATAAAGTCTTCTAGATATCAATATAAAGCCTTTTGGATATGAGATTGATAGCCAGATCTTTTGAAAGTGATAGCCAAAAGGTTTTTTCCGATTTTTTTTAGAGTAGCAGAAGTGCTAATAGATAGCTAGTAACAATGTTTAGGATGACCAGTTTCTGTGTTACGAATGTCCAGTGAATGTGTTAATAAGTGCCAAACGATTTTGAAAAACACGTTTTTCCTAACCACTAGGAAAAACGCGTTTTACATGAGACCAACTCCTCTCATTTTGACCAAATATCAGTATGCTCTTATAAATAAAGTATACGACTAGATCGCGTCTTATAGTTGAAAGATAAAAGTCATTATATTTCACATTTTCTGAGGATCCAACCAAAGAGATTTTGTTCAAGCAACATTCGATTTTGTTTTTTATATGAAAGGCTAGAGGCTCAATCCCAACCAATCCCACTTTCAAGTGCACTCTTATAATAGTTTAAGACATTAATTAATAAGAACCCAATTTAAAGAAAATCTAAAAAATCCAAAAAATATTATATTTTTATTAAGTTTGACTCTTATAGTTTAACTGTCAGATTCAAATTGATCGCATAGTTCAACTATAAATTATTTTTTAAACATTTTTTTCACATTATTAAAAAAAAAAAACTCAAAACAAACTCTGATATTTTACTAAAATCGCCTCTCATAGTTGGACTATCAGACTTAATTTCGTTTTGGTAGTTCAACTATGATACATAAAGAGCTTGTCTCCTGTGCGGCTGCCACATGGCGTGCGACGGCACACGGAGCCGAGCCGCCTTTTTTTTTTCCACCCCCAACTTTTTTTCCTCCCAATAAAAGTAACACTTATTATAACGAAATGTAACACTTTTTTTGGAGGACATATTAGTTTTGGAGGACAAGTAAATAATTACAGGAACACGGTGTCGCAAGTGGTGAACATACTAGGGGGTGAAGAAGAAGCTGCTGAGTATCTCAGCCAATGCATTTATTCAGTCGGATTAGGCAGCAACGATTACTTGAACAACTATTTCATGCCTAATTATTATCGGACGAGTCTCCAATTTTCGCCCGCTCAATATGCAGATGTTCTTATTCAACAATACACACAGCTCATAAGGGTAAGGTTTTTTAATTAGTAAGTATATGCAAATTTTCACAACTGGAATATATCTTTTTATTGTTTCTGCATTTATTTTGGTTGGATGGGAGAGTCAATGTTTCCGAGTCAACATATTTGGTCAGGTTTGAGTTCAGTAGTTTGGTCCCCATCTGCATTTTTGTATTAAACTTAGCCCAATTAGAGACCAAAATGGTGCTACGAATCAAATTCACTTTTCATTGTCAATTACTTGAAATAGCCTTGTTAACAAATTCATAGACGAGCCATTGAAGAATATATATATAAAAAAAATCTGTACCAAACTAAGCATATTTAGGGACATATTTTTTAAATTTCCTCATAATAGAAAACAATTTCTCATTCACAAACATAGAGATTGATTTTCTTTTAATGTACATGACCAATAAATGTTTCTAGTTGGAAGTATTGTACTTTGACAATTGATTTAAAAGCGCACTTGTGTTGGCATTTATGCGTTTGCACAGTTTGTTAAATCCTGTTTCTGGCAAGATTTGTATTGATGATACTAAAGTCACAAAATACTTGCAATTATTTTGATATGTTCAGTTGGTCACTAGTAAACTATTTTGTTTTATTTCGTTTCAACTATTTTATTTTTAGTCCAAAATTCATTTTTGTTCACTGTACTTTGAGGTCATTTTCACTTTTACCATTGTACCTTTTTATTAACATAAATACCACTGCACTAATTATAACTCTCATCCCCATCCCCAAAAGTTAACTCCGTTAGTTTTTAATGGATAGAGAACTTTAATTTTGACACTTTCCACCCCTAAACTTTTAATGGAGGGTCACATTACCACCCACTCCTCAACTTCTATAACCACCACCACCACCGTATGACCACCACCATCACCACTGCACGACTACCACCCACGAGTCCCAACATCAAAAAACTGTTGAAATATGTCGCACCAGAGATCGATTTCCAGATTAAGGTTCACTCCCTCGACTTCTTCGTCTCTGTTTCTCTCTTGCTGGAAATATCTTGTAAGATCTTTTCTTTAGTTCAATTACAACACTTTTATTTAATTCAGAATCGATGTGTTTTATCGCTATTACAAGTAGTTAGAACGAAATAAACCCTAGAATAGGAAAGATCAACTAGTATGGATAAAATGAAAGGCTGTTGGTGGATAGTTTGTTGAAGGAGGCGGGGATCAATTTGAGCAGTTCCAACAGAAAGAAGCTATTTCGGCCATAGTCAACGGCGTTGAAGGAGGCGGGGATCAATTTGAGCAGTTTCAACAGAAAGAAGCTATTTCGGCCATAGTCAACGACGACTTTTTGGGGGAAGAAGGCGATGACAATCATAATCTTTCCAACGATGTTAATGTTGGTGAGAGTGTTGGACTCTTGGAAGGAGACATAAATAATAATGGGATACTGGATGGGTGGTGTTTTTGACTCCTAGATGGTGGGTGGTGGTGGTAGTGCGGTGATAATGGTGGTGGTTATGGAAGTTGAGGAGTGAGGGTGATGTGGTACTACCTTTGAAAGTTTAAGGGTGAAAGTGTCCAGAATTAAAGTTTTCCATCCATTAATAACTAACGGAGTTAACTTTTGGGCTGTGGAGGAGAGTTAAAATTAGTACAGTGGTATTTATGTTAATAAAAAAGTACGATGGTAAAAGTGAAAGTGGCCCAAAGTACAGTGGACAAAAACGAATTTTGGCCTTATTTTTATTTTCGAACGTGAAATTCTGACATATCATCTAGGCCTCTAGGGTATGTAGTAAAAATAAATTGGTTCCTCCAATCCAAAGGGAGTACTAAAATATACTGAGCTTATAAATTGTTGTTGTTGTGATTAAATGCAGACACTGCATAACTATGGAGCAAGGAAGGTAGCTTTGATCGGAATCGGACAGATTGGGTGCATGCATTGGCCCAGAACAGCCCAGATGGTTCAACATGTGTGCCAAGAATCAACACCGCTAATCAGCTCTTCAACAACAAGCTCAGATCTCTAGTTGATGTTTTAAACAACAATCTGCCTGATGCCAAATTTACCTACATTAATGCTTATGACATTTTCCAGGACTTAATCAACAATCCTCAATCTTTCGGTATATCTCAATCTCTCCCACAGTACTACGCTCAAACTGTACATGTTAACGAGATCAATGCATTGGAACAACTTCACTTTCATTTTTGTTGTTTAATTAAAAGTTGTATATCTATATTTTGTCTTTTTGAAAGAAAATTTTGTATATTTCTTAAAAAATATATTTTCTTGAAAAAAAAAAGGCTAAAAATTTGAGCCATAACTGTTGGATAGACTATATATATGCTACATATATATTGACAATTTAGTTGTTCATTTCAGGTTTTAGGGTTACAAATGCAGGGTGCTGTGGAGTAGGGAGAAATAATGGGCAAATAACATGTCTTCCTCTTGAAACCCCATGTCAAAATAGAGATGAATATCTATTTTGGGACGCTTTTCACCCAACTGAAGCTGCTAACATAATCATCGGGAGGAGATCATACAGTGCTGAGTCTCCTAACGATGCGTACCCTTTTGATATCCGCCGTTTAGCTCAACTTTGAAGATGGAGAATCACTAATTTGAGGCCAACACAAATGGAATTACTTAAATTTCACAATTTATATCAATTAACCATCACTTTATTTATTGCATTTGTTTCTTTATTAAAATTGTTTGGCGTACATGGGTATGTTTTGCCATATTTCAGTCAGAGTCTCAGAGAGCCTGAGATTATACACTTGATCGGTCCTTTTCTTTTTCTATGAATCTGAACTTGCAAAGGCATTAACCATGCCAATTATTTTGTGTATTTTATTAAACTTGGAACTGTATAATATCTGAAATGTTTTAGATGAATCATCCTAGCTTTATAAGGCACCCTTAAAAGTCTTTTCTTAAGTTTACCGCCGTTGACCTAAATCAAGCCTATATTTTTTTTTTTTTAATTTTTTTTTATTTTGTGTTAATTTCAACCTCATCCCCAAGTTTTGATAAAAAAATCACTGCCTCCCTTGACGATTGGTTTAGTCTCATCCCCAAGGTCAATGAAGGATTCATTGATGCTAGAGGACTCTTACTTTTGCCTCTTTCTTGCCCTCAAGCTTCTCCATATGGGCCAACAACTACTCTTCAGCCTCATTATGAGAGAATTCCTCACTCCTAAGCCGATTTTCCAACTCATCTTGCTTATCCTTCACGCGCCTCATAGTCTCCATCATGCTATCAAGCACATCAGCGAAGCTAATTAGGGGAGTGTAGACACCCTAATCTGGTTTGAATTGAACTTGATAACTGACCTTAAACCCTGACATGTTACCTAGGAACCAAGGTAAGCTTACCGGCATAAAGTATGAGAAAACCGAGTCCTGATTCATAATCTGACGGAAAATCAGCCGTCGGGCGTGTAAAGCAAGGATAAAAAGGTTGACTCAATCTCAAGAAGACCCAACTTGGTCTTTGTATTCCAAGATACTAATATATATACAAGAATAATTACAAGAGTCCTAACACAATACTACTATTATCTATTTAAAGAAAAGATCACCATAATATTAACAAATTATTTATTCTAATCTATCTATTCTAACTCAAGATATGTATAATATATTCTTGAGATTGAGTCAACCTTTTTATCCTTGCTTTACACCCTCCCTCAAGCCAATCGTAGATACAAAGATGCAGCTTGAACTGAGATGTGACAAAACACATGCTAAAGGGAAACACCGAAAGCAGCTTATTAATGTTGAATAAAATCCGCATATAAAGTTGATCATGCCAAGGCATGTATTTCCATTCCTTCGGAGGATAAAGTACGTATGAATCATCACTAGAGTCTTCCTCGTGAATATAGCTCGAGGATAAAGAAAATGAAACAATGTTGTCGAAGAAGGAGTTAACAGGAGGCGCCTTTGGGAAAAGCGACTGGGCATGAGGATCAAGCCTAGTTTGTTGAGACACAGTCTGGTCCATATTGAAGTGGATCGGGCTTGAGACTGCATGAAGCCCATGCAGATTTTGGGGAGGCCTAGCTGTTGGTTGTTGGGAATTTAGTGGTACCTGTTTGCACCCGAGAAGATACCCGCTCACTTTTTTTATTTGAGAGTCACCACCATGTTGTTGAACGGAACACGGACCGTGAGATTCTTGAGTTCGGGGGGTTAAGTTATGGATTAGGAAGGTCAAGGGGCACCCAATCCACCCAATCTAGGATTGGTCTTGCTTAGGTGTTTTTAATCAAATAGCAAATAAACAATTAAACAAATAAAGCTAATAATTAATTTCTTAATTATTGGAATGTCGGATCATGTGCTTCGATACCATCTCCATGGATTGGAGAGGCTCTAGGCTGATCCTTTTGATGGGATTACACTACTCTAAAACAAAGAGTTTTATGGTGTTTGTGACTTGAAAAGATGAGTTTTTGGTGGTGTTTTGGTGTGAGGGAGGAATAAAAACGGGATTCCTTTGGGAGCCACTGATCCGAGAGTTGTTAACCTTTTTTTGGGGGGTGAAAGAACTCTATTTTATAAGGATTGGATTACTTAGGGACCAAGTCTAGGAGTCCTAAGTTTGGTAGGAAATAGAGTCCTTATTTGGAGAGGTTAAAGGAGGTAGGAAATCACCTAGGAAGCTTCCTATTAGATATTCCCCGGATTAGGAGAGTGTTGGCCAAGAAAGAGATCGGGATGGAGAAGGAAAGTGTTCTGACTCGCAGACAGGGGAGATCCCTCGTACGAGACATTGATGTCTCTTACGAGATATCCAGTACAAAAGTATTGTTTTACCCTTCTCTAAAGTTCTGTTGTTCAGTTTAGCCCCTGACTAACGAGTCAGTTAGAAACTTAATGAAACATGCCAAAACTAACGAGTTTTCATCCAAACACAAAGGCGAGACACGAGAGTAGTGTAATCATAAATTTGAGTTCAAAATGGGGTGTCTACAGTACCCCATTGAAATCTAGATAAAGAACATAAAACCCACAAGCACAAATATGAAAGAATCACACAAGAACACAATAATTGTTTACCCGGTTCGTTCAACACATGAACTACGTCCGGGGCAATTGCCAAGCCAATATATTATTAAACACTCTTTAATAATTTCTACAATGTGTTCTAGGTCGGAACTATGTTTATATATGCTAACAAGAGAGGCCTAAACCAAATACATGTGAGAAACCTAGAAAATTCAGCACTTTCCCGAAATCCTGACGCGGCGCCCGCCTGGAGTGACCCAGGCGCCCGCTTACTCCTATTCGCCAGAGACTGGAAACTCCTATTGAGACCGGCACCCGCCTGGTATGGACCAGGCGCCCGCTTGCTTCCCTGTGCGGTTTTCCTCCTCCGTTTGATCTCCCCCAATCCCCGTTTGGTTTGAACTCCTTTGCCTCCTTGTCCCCTTTTGGTTTTAGGACTCCACTCCTAACAATCTCCCACCTGGAGACTAAAACCATAAGCATATACCGATCATCACTCCCACCACGAAATGAACCTCCTTTGAACACATCTTTCCTCATATTGACTTGGCATTGCCTTGCCTCCTCGCTTAAGTGCTAAGGCGAGTTGAAACCAAGCAACGTTTCAACCCCTCCGTGTTAGTTAGTTCTTGCCTCCCCAGATTAACTTCTACCTTGATCTCTCTCCGCAAGTCTAACTTCACCTTCTCCCTCCAGACCCACCTTCCTCGCAATGCTTCCCCTTGAAACTTGGACATACCTTGTTTCTTGCATCGTCTTCTCTTGGTCTGAACACGCTCTCTGTTAGGGCACACGGACTTCCACACCGCGTTGATCAACTTTGTGTCCCTCTCCCACCTAACATACCGTTTCTTGATGTCTCTCCTTTACACCAATAGGCCGGTTCTTTAGCCTTTTGCTCCCACCCGAGCGAACATCGACATTGTAGGTAGAGTACAACATCTTCTCCTTGACCCCATGAGCTATCACCTTAGATTCTTCTGTGACTTCCCAAGACCCACCCATGAAGGTTACACCATACCCTTCATTATCAAGTTGTCCAACGGAAATCCCCCTCCTCCTTAAATCCGGAACATGCATCACATCGTGCAATTGTAAAACAGTCTCATTAGGTGTCTTCAACATCACATCCTCCTTACCTTTGATCTTCAATGGTTGATCATCACCAAGATAAACAACCCCAAAATATCCCGGTGTATATCGCTTCATTGATTCTGCATCCCCACTAGCATGACAAGAAGCTCCAGAATCCAACACCCAATCTTCTCCAGACTGCTCCTCTCCTAGTATTAATACATCCGCATCATCCACCATGTGTGCATCACCATCCTTATCTGGACAGTCATAACTAATATGACCTAGTGCGCCAAAATTGTAGCACTTGACCGATTTATTTTTCCCCTTTTTCAGTCCTCCCCTTCCCCTTGTTCTCTCCACCCTAAGTGCAGCCCCATCTACGGAAGATTCTCCCTTTTTCTCTTTCCTTCTCAACTCTTCTTGAAGGATTAGATCTCTAACTTTCGTATACACCAATGGTGTTTTCGACGTACTAATCGTTGTGACAGTTACCTCCCAACTATCTGGCAACGATTTTAGTAGAAAACATGCTAACACTTCATCGGATCGGAGAAAGTAACATCGACACTTTTTAATTAGTCCACCATACCTTTAAAACTGCCGATATTACTCGCTGCTGTCTGCCCCTCCGACATCTTCGCATTCGCAAACCTCTTTATCAAATGCAACTTATTGATATTAGACGGCTTCTCATACATGTCTGACAGCATCTGTAGCAACCCCACCGTTGTCTTGGCCTCCATCGTGTTTTGTGCAACATCATCGGTTAGAGCACTCCTCACCGCTCCTAACGCCTTACGATCCAACGTCTCCCAATCCCCTTGTGACATGTCTTCGGGTTTCTCACCTAAGGGTTTATGAAGATCCTTACAATAAAGGTAATCTTCAACCCTTGTCCTCCAAAATGTGAAATTCACACCGTTGAATTTCTCGATTGAGTTCTTCATCACGATTGCTTCACAAAGTCCCCAAGAACGTGATTCAAAATAATCAACGAATGAAACTTTGAATCCTCTAACCAGGCTCTTGATACCAGTTGTTGGAATTTAGTGGTACCCCGTTGCAATCTAGATAAAGAACATAAAACCCACAAGCACAAATATAAAGAATCACACAAGAACACAAGAATTGTTTACCCGGTTCGTTCAACACATGAACTAAGTCCGGGGGCAATTACCAAGCCAATATATTATTAAACACTCTTTAATAATTTTCTACAATGTGTTCTAGGTCGGAACTATGTTTATATATGCTAACAAGAGAGGCCTAAACCAAATACATGTGAGAAACCTAGAAAATTCAGCACTTTCCCGAAATCCTGACGCGGCACCAGGCGCCCGCCTGGAGTGACCCAGGCGCCCGCTTACTCCTATGCGCCAGAGACTGGAAACTCCTGTTAAGACCGGGCGCCCGCCTGGTATGGACCAGGCGCCCGCCTGCTTCCCTGTGCGGTTTTCCTCCTCCATGATCTCCCCCAATCCCCGTTTGGTTTGAACTCCTTTGCCTCCTTGTCCCCTTTTGGTTTTAGGACTCCATTCCTAACATTGGTGACACCAAGAGTGGGCTAGGTGCTGGCAAAGACAAATGGGGCCCAACTTCAGAAGGTGGCCTACCACGTTGACTATCAGGAGGTACATGAGATGGGCGTGTATGTGTAGGAATCTTGTGCGATATCTCAGCACGAACAATTTCTAGAGCTGGGACATGTGAAGCCACTGTAGAATGTAATCTTACACCCCTTTGTGAAGCAGGCCCAGCAGGCTCAACAGCTGGTATTTGAGGCAAGAAAGGTTCCAATATAACAACTTGGGATGCTGAAACATTGGGGTCATGTAGTTGGGCTTTTGGGCCAGAAAACAAACCCAATTTCATGGGCAATGGTGGAATTTGCTGCAATGGCTGGATTAAGTCAGGCAATAAGGAGTGGTGACATGGTCCAAATGGTTGGATCGAGCTAGCTACTGCAGCGCTGTCCGAACTAGAAAGAGATTGGGCTAGAAAGAAGCCTGTTAGGGGTAGAGATGTTTTTCTTCACCGGTCTTCCACATCAATAAGTTAATCAAAAAGAAAACCTAAAGAAATTTGTGGTTTTCGAAAATAATAATATTTGACAAATTTGTCGAATAATGGATCAAGTCCATCAACAAGAAAATCAATGAGATCGATTTCAAAGATTGGACTACCAGCTCGGGTAAGAGCAAAGGAAATCTATTTTACTTCATAAAATTATTTTTTCAAAGATTGAGATGGAAGTTTCTGAAGACAAAAAAGTTGGTCGAGGAGATCATTAATATACCAATTTTCTTCAGAACGTAAAAGAGAACGAGATGACTCATTAACATCAGTTAATGGTTCTTCTACGTCAGATGAACAATCATTTGAATCTAATGATTCATTTTCTTCAATGTGACAGGACGTCTTGCTCAATTTTGGTTATCGATTACTTTTTCGGCCTCCTCTTTCAACTTTTTTCCAGAACCCCCTCAGCTATTTATAATAAATTCAGTTAATTAGAAATGAATTTCTCGTTAGTTGTATCTTTTTTTTCGTTCTTTTTTCTTTTTTTTTTCCGCTTTTAGTCATTTTCGTATAAGCAATGTAGGAATGTTGAAATCTAGCATGGGATTCATTTATTTTTGTTAGAGTAATAAATAAGAATGTTGGTGAAAACATGAAATAATCTCAACACAAGAATTCACGTGATTCACCAACTTAACTATCTCTTTTGGCAATCACAGATACAAGTCTCACTAATCTAGTGCACAAATTATTGATCACAATAACTCATTACTACGCAAACCCTAAATTTAGAATTACATATTTGAAACTTCTTTCTAGTTACTTGATTATGCTAGGGGAGAGGACAATATTTATAATCATAAATATCTAAATCCGTAAGGAATAAGGAATAATTTTTCTTGTAGACAAAGCAACTCTATTCTAATCTTCCATTTTTTTCGCGTAAAATGACTTGTGAAAAATGATTTCCTGAAAAATGTTTTTTTCGGAAAATGAAAATGTGTTCCTGAAAAATGGCATAATCATGTTTTCGGTTGTTTGGTTAATCTAAAAATAGTGTTTTCTGGAAAATATTTTCATATGAGAAAATAATAATTTAATATGAGAAAAAAAATGACCGGGAGGAGGTGGGGTCGTGGGGGTTGGGGCGGGTGGGGGAGTGGTAGGTGGAGGTGGATGTGGAGTGTATAGCATGGGGATCTATGCGGAGTGTGTAGCGTGAGGGTGTATGTGGAGTTGGGGGTGTGAGCGAGGGTGCTAATATTTTCCAAAAAATGACTTATGGAAGAGAAATCCGTAAGTCATTTTACTTAGAAAAGTGGAGAAAACATATTCATCATTTTTCGGTGCTTACCAAACACCGGAAAATGGGGAAAACGTTTTCCTCTAAACAAACGGAGCTCCTAATAAGGAAACAACAATCCTTATTTTTAATATGTCATAATCCTTGTACCCAAAGATATTCTCATGTCACACAAGAATTACTCGACCTCCTTGCGGAGTTCTCCGGCCGGAAAATTTCCTTGTAGGTTTCTTCTTGTAGTTTACATTTCCCCTAAATAAGCAAGAATGCGGAAGTCAACTATTAGTTTCATCTTGTTGTTTTTCCTTTCAATCATTTTCGCATAAGCAGTGTAGGAATGTTGAAATCTAGCATGAGATTCATTTATTTTCTTTGTGATGTTGAGTGTTAAGTAATTCTCTTCTTATTGTAGATTAAAATATTTGGCTGAGCTCGCCGACCGGTAATTTTCCTTGTAGGTTTCTTCTTGTAGTTTACTTCTTTTGTTCCTTTTCACTTTCCCTTATTATGCAAGAATGCGGAAGTCGACTATTAATGACCTTCGTGCTCTTTTGTTTATTTCGCTAGTATTGTATGAATTAAAAACATATGTTACATTCTTTTGGTACGTATATTCTAAAATAAATACCATCTTTATAAATAGGAAAACAGTATTATTGTAGCTTTGATTCCGTATAAGCAATGCACAAATAAATAAAATACACACACACACACACACACACATATATATATACATATATATATATATATATATATAATATATTTTTAAAATGATATATATTAGTAATATTGACAAAATTTCATAGGTTTAGGAAAAATTGTCAAGAAAATAGTTACATTCCATAAGTGTCAATTTTAAAAAAATATAGTTCTAAATAAAGGAATACTCTCTCCGGTCACAAATATACGCAAAAGAAAAAAAAACACATATTAAGAAGGTAGTTAAAGATATTTAATTATCTTGATTTACAAAAAAAAAAAAAAGACATGTCAAAATTACTAATATATATTTGTACTAAATATGTAATAAATGTGCACCTGTATTTGAAAATGAGTAATTGATTAGGGCATTTTGGTAAAAGGGTGTTAAATGCAGACTATGCAGTTATATTTATTGATTTTTGTATTGTAACGGATGAAATTTGCATATATTCAAGGAACAAATTTTTATCCTTTCTTGCTTATATTTTGGTCAGACGGAGTAACTTCTAATAAAGTTACTTTACCTTTATGAACGGTTTTTTTAAGAACAATTATCTTATTTTTATGAAAATAGTGAGTTATAATAAATATAACTAGTACTCTTACCCGTGCCGATGGCACGATGACATTACACAATAGGGCAAAAGACTCTTCAATTACACATTACTCCCACACTCAAAAGAATCTCAAAAGAATCATGTTTCTTACTAAATATGAGACGGAGGCTGTGTGTATAATTTTGTTCTTTATTAAGAACAAAAATGAAACATTTTATTTGAGACCGAGATAGTAAACATTTTGTAGCTACATCACTAACTGACATCAAAATACAATTAGCCCGTGCCAATGGCACGGGACAATATGCATAATGGTCAAGTAAAAAAAAATATAAAGAAAAAAATTAACGTAAGCATATATCAAGGAATAGTTTTATGTTTTTGCTACTAAATTTTTTCAAACATAAAGATTTTCTCTTTGATAAAAAAACAGAAAGATTTTCTCTTTAATAAAAAAACAGACATTCTTTATGGTATGGATGACGTACAACAGTAAGACTTCATTATTTTCACATTTCTCCAGCATAGTTTCTATTAAAAATACACATTTTAAACCATAAATACACAAACCCTTTATTCTCTAAAACTTGAACTCAAGCAACATTTTTCAAAATGAAAATTTATGAGAAGAAATGAATATAATACATAATTGACTAAAACGTAAGTATGCATAAAGGGGAGTGGAAACATTGACAAACATTATGCAAATATGTAATATGAAATAGGATGTAAAGCCAAGAGCATCCTTTACTCTAGCAAATATGAAATGGGATGTAAAGCCAAGAGCATCCTTTACTCTAGCAGCCTTACTTGAAATAATATTAGGCAAATTAAAACACCCCATTTCTCACTGCAAGATGTATATGCCTTGGAACAATCCTATTTCTTATTCTTGTCCCCGCATTTCCTGCAAATTTAAGCATCTACATATCAATGTGTATCGTAATCAGGTTCACAGAACAAAGTAATTGTCCATCAATATCTCAATTCAAGTGGAAGTTTTCAAATTAGAAACTTTCAATCTTTAAGTTATGAAGACAACGTATAGAAAATACTCTACATTAGAGGTCACTACTCAGACAATAAACTCAAAACTAATTTTAAAATATTTTCTAAACTAAATAAATATATATCCAAAGTGTAAAACCAAAAATTGATTAGGAATGCACTTAACTGGTCAGAAATGAGTGTGGAAGGTCTATTCTCCAAGTGATAAGCAAGCAAGCTATTTGCCTTTAAAGTTCATCTCTCCCTGTAACATTTTCAAGCAAAGTGTTAACACACACACACAACACCACACACATTAATCTTGAGAAGATAAAAAAAAATAGAGAGGAATTCCTGAGGAAAAATAATGAATCCATGAAAAAGAACTTTAGAATTGATAAATAAATGGGAAGCGTTCTACGCCTCAATTATTTCGGGAAAAAAATCATAAATTATTTAGAGAATAAAAATATAGAAACAACATTCATTATCTACTAACAATAATCTCTTGTTCCTCCTCGACTACATCGGCAGCTCTCGGCTCGCGCGCAACCCCGCCCCGTCTTCAACTCTTCTAGCATCTTCTTCCTGCACTTGGACAAAAAAAAAAAATGGATGGGGGAGAATCATTTGGTAACTACCACTAAGTATTAATAGCAAACTATCAATTTCAATTACATTGCAAGCTGCCTTATTCAAACTAAAATTCTATAGAAAACAGAAGAAACAATCATAGACGTAGACATTAATAAAAATATGTATACGCAACTCACCAAAAGCGCCTATGCCGATCAAAGTCAAAGGCTGAAAACCATCAATTCCTATCTCATACCCTATGTTTGTCCGTCCTCTCCAAACTCCTCATTTGATACATATATTCCTGCACCCTTCCCTGCAAAGCTCATCTCCATAACTGCAATCCAAAACCAATTAGAGTTCCTCAGTTTGGTCATAGAAACTCTTAATTAATTGGAGTTACAACTGAAGCAACAGTATCTTTGGAAGCAAATAGATCATGTAACCCTATTTCAAGCAAAACATAATGTGTTACTTCAAAATAGGATTTTTCTTCATAATTTTTCCAATTTAGGACAAATCAACTAAAACATCATACTCCATCCGTTCTAAAATAGATTAAAGCAATAAGCAGTTTTTCATGTAATTATTTCTCTTCGATAATTCACTTAGATTTGTGAACATAACCTTTTAAGTGTGCAATATAAAAAAAAAAAAAAAAACTATAGCGATAATAGTGAAAGCTAAACCATACATATCGCAATGTTCAAAGCATGGCCTGCAAGTTCCTACCTTGGCACTAAACCATCTCCTCATTTAAGCATCCATGCCTTATGCTAATCTCTAGAAAGAACTATACACATTAAGAGACGATACCAAAACCACAAAATTAGTTTTAAGAATTCTAATAACACAAAGATCGTTACTTTTTTTTTTGATCAAACAAATTCAGAAATTAGTTAATTTAATAAGCAAATAAGTAAAGAAAAAGCTTTTTATACAGATCCAGATTAATAGAAATTGTCTATTCTTATGAAATTGACAAATCTACATATTGAAGTCATACTTTTCAGATAGTACCACCCCCATCTTGGGCCGCCAAGGGTGCCACCAACACCTCCCTCTCCTCTCTAACATTTGTAGACTTGATCCAATTTCTTGTAAAATACTACTGCCTCCGTCCCAAAATGAAATGTACAAAGATAATTCAAATTTTCTGATCAAGAGTAAATTTGAATTTTTTAGACATTCGTTTTAGGACGGAGATAGTACCTATTAATTAAAAGAATAAATAAAATGTAGTATATCAAAATTTCATTTTCATAAGCATAGCAAGAGGTTGACCAATCAGCAGCACCTAAATCGCAACCTCATTTTGCTCTGGAATTATCTCGCCTTTGCAATCATCTCGCTCTAGGATGGAACTTTCTCCATCTTGTAATACACAAAGAGTTAATCAAAAATCCATCCAAAGTTCAAACTCCAAATTCAACTAAATGAGGAAAACTAATCCAGTAACAAAATTTCCAACAATCACAACAGAAATGGCTAAAACACAACTAAATGAGGAAAACTAATCCAGTAACAAAATTTCCAACAATCACAACAGAGAGCAAAACAAATCAGGCTAAAATTTTTAAAAGAAACACATGAGACTCTTTCTAAATAAAAGTTCATAAATACATACAGAGCAAACTAAAGAGAAAAGGAATTGAAGAAAAGAGTTATAAGGCTTGTTAACAACTGGAAGATGTACATTTACACGGGAGTATAAAAATAATAAAATTAAAAGAATCACCTTCTCAAAACGATTGTCCCTGAACACCATTCCACTGCATTTACCACGCTGCATATACACCGAAAAAATTGTTCAACCCAAAGATTAAACTACTTAAACTGAAGCAATCAGATAACAAATTGAAAAGAAATGAAATAAAGAGAGTTACCTTTAACACTGGGGAACGCATTTAGGGCTTTGGTTAGGCTTCGACCAATGGATGAATTGCCGGCGAATTACCGGCGAGAGGAGGACAGTAGGCCCTTGGGATGAGGCCAGAGGGGATGTAAAGTTCGAGAGGGTGAGAGGAGAGCAGAGCAGAGGTGTAGAATCTAGTTGATTAAGAGGGGATACCGGGCCAACGTGTAGACTGCCTCTCGCGCCGGCTTCGTTTCTCTCATCGTCTTCGGTGTGGGTTGGAGTAGTACTTAATAGCGCAATTGAGAGGGAGGCGACTATCCGGTGACTGGAGAAAAGAAATCGATGGAACTAAGAAGGGAAGAAGGGAAAAAATTGAAACCGCTATGTGTTAGCCGTAGGATCAAAGTAGGAGGGGAATAATCTAAGGATCCGAAATAAAGCATTTTTAATCAATTATTGGCAGCCGTCGGATCACAGCAGTTATGGATTAATCTCAGCCATCCTTTGTCTAAAGTCAATAGGCAGTTTCTTTTGAGCTCTATTATAATATAGAGATATCCTTTCCCCAGGGAATATGCAAGTTGCAAATGAAAATTCAAATGCATTTTATTTTCGCTTTTTTTTTATATGAAAAAGAGTATCAAATACCGCATTTAATGATTTTTGTTTATATTTAAAGCTTCCAAAATTTGGTACTCCCTCTTTTCTTAAATGATTGTCCATTTTAAAGATTTTTTTGTCCCAAAATAAATGTTTTTTTTTAAATAAAATTTTCCTTTTAAGTGATTTTTTTTTTTACTCGTCTCTTTATACTTGCAAAACTAAATGTTTGGACAGAAGATTACATGATTATATATGAATCTTTGGCAACAAATTATATAAAAAGTGAAAGTTTTCAGATGTCCCTTAAAATAAAATTTGGACATTCATTTGGGGATACGAAAAAATTACTTTTTTGTTATAGCCAATGTTTGCGTGAGTATTCTTCTAGTGATTATGAATACTCCCTCAGGGTTAAGGAAATTCCTTTCAAGAAATACAAACTATGCAGAGCTTGTCAATGTGGAAAACAAAAGAAGACATCCTTTACTGCTAAAACCAGACTGGACACATCCAAACCTCTTGATCTCCTTCATATGGACCTATTTGGCCCCATTAGAACCAGATCTCTAGGTGGAAAGAGATACTCACTTGTGGTTGTTGATGACTTCATAAGATTCACTTGGATCATTCTCCTTGAATCCAAAGTGATACCCTTAGAAATCTCTCTCAGCTGTTCAACAAAATTCAGAACTTTAAAGGCTTATCTATCAAAAAGATAAGATCTGATCATGGAACTGAATTTGAGAACACTAGAGTTGATAACTATTGTAACCAAATAGGGATTGATCACAACTTTTCAGCTCAAGAACTCCTCAACAGAATGGAGTCGCAGAAAGAAAGAACAGGACCATTTGTGAAGCAGCAAGAGCAATGCTGTAAGAACACAATCTTCCTAAATACTTTTGGGGTGAAGCTGTTACTACTGCTGTTTATGTACAGAATAAAACTCTAATCAACAAGTTTCATATGAAGACCCCATATGAGTTGTGGAATGGCAAGGTTCCAACCATATCCTATTTTCATGGATTTGGAAGTAAATGTTACATTCACAACAATGGAAGAATAACCTAGACAAATTTGATTCCAAGAGTGATGAAGGAATCTTTCTTGGTTACTCCAACACTAGCAAAGCCTACAGAGTATACAACAAGAGAAGACTGGTTGTAGAAGAATCCATTCATGTTGACTTTGATGAAAACAATGATCAAACCAATACTGACTTATGTGATTTTGATGAAAGCATTGGAAATTCTGACAACCTTCCAGAACCTTCACCCTCAATCAACAATCCTTCTCCATCAAATGAGAACAACATTACTCTTCCCTATGTTCTGCCCAAAGATACTCCCAACAGCTTACCCACTCCCAAAACTTTCCTCTTCCCAATAGCTTAGATGAAACAGTTAGCTGTAAATCATACCTTCCCAAATCTCCACTCAATCCCAATTCTCAATGATGACAACCTAATCATTTCCATCCCTATTCAGAAGGAAACAATCCCTGATGGCATTCCTCACTATGATATTTTCATGAGTGCCTTCATTTCTCAAATGGAACCTAAAAGATCCATGAAGCCCTTCAAGATGCAGACTGGATAGAAGCAATGGAAGAAGAAATTGAACAGTTTGAAAGGAATAAAGTATGGAAACTTGTTCCCAAACCAAGAAACCAAACTATCATAGGTACCAGATGGGTTTTTAAAAACAAAATGAGTGAAGATGGTACTGTAGTGAGAAACAAAGCAAGACTTGTTTCTCAAGGATACAGACAAGAAGAAGGAATAGACTATGATGAAACTTTTGCTCCTGTAGCAAGACTTAAATCCATAAGACTATTTCTAACCTTTGCATCTTTTAAGAAGATGAAAGTATTCCAAATGGATGTCAAGAGTGCATTCCTGAATGGAATACTAAATGAAAAGGTGTTTGTTGCTCAACCTCCTGGATTTGAACATCCTAAATTTCCAGACCATGTATACAAGTTGGACAAAGCCTTGTATGGTCTAAAACAAGCCCCTAAAGCTTGGTATAACACTCTGGCTAAATTCCTTCTTGATAAAGGATTTACCAAAGGTCATATTGACAACACTTTATTCATTAAAAAATATGGAGATGACACCCTACTCATTCAGGTGTATGTTGATGACATTATCTTTGGATCATCAAATGAGAACCTTTGCAAAGAATTTGGAGATCTTATGCAAAAACAGTTTGAAATGAGTATGATTGGGGAACTAACCTACTTCCTAGGTCTTCAAGTCAAACAAATGAAGGATGGGATCTTCATTAACCAAGCCAAGTACACAAGAGACATGATCAAGAAGTTTGATATGCAGAATGCCTCAACAGCTAAGACACCTCTGTCTACCACAACCAAACTTCATGCTGACACTGATGGTCAAAGTGTTGATCAAACACTTTACAGTGTATGTCTATGTGCAAGATTTCAAGCAAATCCCAAAGAATCTCATCTTGCTGCAGTTAAAAGGATTTTGAGATATCTAAAAGGAACTCCTGATTATGGCTTATGGTATCCTAATGAATCTCCATTTTCACTAATTGGCTTTACTGACTCAGACTATGCTGGATGCAATCTAGACAGAAAATCAACAAGTGGTGGATGTCAATTTATGGATCAATAATTGTGTCCTGGTCTAGCAAAAAGTAAACCTCTGTAGCAACCTCAACAGCTGAGGCTGAATATGTTGCAGCTGGTCTTTGCTGTCCCAAATATTATACTTAAAAAGTCAAATACAAGACTTTGGTATAAATGTCACTAATATTCCCATATTTTGTGACAATTCAAGTACAATAGCCATGACTGAGAATCCTGTTCAACACACTAAAACCAAACACATTGAAGTAAGACATCACTTCATTAGAGACCATGTTGAAAAAGGAAATATCAATTTAGCCAAAGTTGGTACTGAGGATAATGTCTCTGACATACTAACTAAAGCTATGGATGAAAAGAGGTTTGAACTTTTGAGAGCAATGTTAGGAATGATTAACTTGCCTAAGTAAAAGGGATTAACTGAAATTTTATTTCATAAACTTTAGACTGGTACAGAGAACATGGTTAGCTGTTTACATTATTTATACAGCTAACCTAAACAATCTCTATTCAAGGACAACAATATGATGGCCTGTTTACATCATATTGCTTGGAACTAAGCCTTAACCTCACTACCCTGTGTTGCTGGTAGCCCTCTCCTCTCAAAAACAAAAAAGGGGTACAAAAACTTTCCCAATAGCTAACTAACCTTGGCTGTTCTCTTCTTCCTCCATCTTACAAGATTTGTTTCCAACAACAACCAGAGCCCTTGTCCTGTCCATCTCCTCCTTGATATGCCCTTGCTGGTGTAGATGGCCCTCCCTCTAAATACCTCTCCAACCACACTGGATGCCTCTCCATAACTGGAGAATGATGAAGAGGTGGACCCATGGTTCTTGGCCACCACTCCTCCACAGCATCATAGGGTGGAAGATCATCCAAGAGGGAAACAAAGCTAAAGGTCCCAGAAGTCTGCATACTCTCAGCAGCTATCATTGCCATGTAGGAAGAAGGACTCCAATATCCTCTTCCTTGACTTGAACAGGACTACAACACCTCAAATACTTCCTGAACAGTTGAGTATGAGTAGTTGATGGTGACTGCTGGACCCCATAAAAGTTATCTCCCCATCCTCTAGCACTGCCATGCTAATGGTCAAAGAATCCCTTGTTACTGGGACATAATCCCTTAGCTGTTCAGCTACATGCACCTTCTTGGCCTTAACAGCTAAGATATCTTCCTGACTCATTAGCTCTCTCAAAGTAAATGGCCTCAACACCTGTTTTCCCTCAACAGCTATCCTATCAATATCATTCCCATGCCATTAAGCCCTCCTTTCTCATCAAGTCTCCAAGGGAATGAACCCTTTGGACTTCAGACTGTGCAGCATTTGCTCTGCTGCTCTCTCCCTCCCTTACTTTCATTCTTTGATCCAAACAGCTTAATACTACCCCCTTCTTCCACTTGTTTCTCCTTTCCCTTGACTTTAACCTCATTCAATTATGCCAATCTCTCTCTCTCTTTTTCTCCAAAGATTCCTTTCACATTCCCAATCTCTCTTTCTCTTCTCCCTATCTCTCATCTCCCTATACTTAAAAGGGTGATCAAGAGGAAGCTGTTCAACTTCCCCATACATCTGATGATCATTCTGTAGAGTGTATGAAATGTACTCTCTCTCAAACCTTTCCCTCTCTGTCTCTTCTCCTACAGGGATTGAAAAGATTAGCTTCTTGGCTAATTGAGCCATTCTTTTAGGATTATACTTAGCTGCAAGTCTCCCCATGTTTCGTAAATTTAACTGGGTTTGCCTGAACAGCTAAGCCAAAAGAAAGAGAATATGATGGTTTTCATCAGCTGAGTTCTTATTCCTTTTATATACAAGGAATTTATGAAAGCCCACAATGGGGTATGGTGCTAGACTTAGCTGTTAAAATTAAATTTTTGCCCAAAATATCAACTGATTTGACCACAAAATATGTACTATTGGTACAAAAACTTGGCAAAACTGAGATGTGATAGGTCAAAATTTAAGTCGAAGTGTGTTATATCATACTTAGCCTTGCCCCGCTATTTCTGAGAATTAATGATATATCATTTAATTCCATTCTATTTACTGTTCATATAACAGTAAAAGAGGATAACTGTCAAGTCGTCTTAACGGCTAGCTTTTAAAACCCTCGTCGCCTCGATCTTAAAATTATAACCGTTGTCCCCACCTTCTAAACCTCGATCTTTCATCTTCTCATCTTTCTATAAAAACCAAAATTCTTTTTCTTCGAAAATCATTCAACCTTTCGAAGTCAAAAACTCTGCTTCAAACCCTAACCTCCTCTGTTTTCAAACCCCACCTTTTCTCCTTCTTGTAAAACAATCATATCTTATCCTATTATTAGACAACCTATTGTACCCGAAGATGCTCATGGGTATTACATCGAAGAAGACTTCTTCCAGGAGAAATAGTCTATTTATAAAAGTCTTCTTGAAAACAATAGATTACTCTCTTTTCTCACAGAAAAAGCCCCCATCCTTGACCATGCCTGTCTCCATCTCTACAACACTGGAATAAGGAATTCTGACCACTCAATCTCTGTTATGTTTGGAGAAGAAGAAATTGTCATTTCCTATCTAGATGTCAGTATCTACTTAAATCTTAAAATAAGTGAGTATTTCATAACAAATATATGGGATCTTGCCATAGATATGAACTTTACCCTCTCTATCGAACCTTCACAGGCCAAGCCAATTACCTAAGCCTCAAAAACCAGCCTGTTCACAAAAGACATCTCTCCAAAAGACATTCTGTCCTGTGTGACATTGTCCTCAAAGGAATCTGTGGCAAAAAATCTTCATTTGATCAAATGAGTGTCTCAGAGTGGAAACAAGCATCGGATCTTCTCAGAGGCAGGATCAACTGGGGTCCCATCCTCTTGGAGAACTTCAATTGAAAAACTACCCTTCCACCATCAAAGGAATAAAAAGGCTGGACAACCTAACCTCTTCAGGTTCATGACCCTTGTTCTTCTTCAAAATTTCGTGAGGTAGTTCCTTACTGGAACTTACAAAATGAATGGTACCTCTGCTGTGATGCAAGCAACACAAAGAAGTTTGATAAGAAGACCTCCAACCTCAAGAAGAAAAAGGGGCTAGCAGCTGAGGGGGAACCAGTAATCAACAGCCAACAGCTGAGGGGGAACAACATCAAGGACCTCAAATCATTGAGTTGTCCTCTGATTCTACTCAGACTTTGACTAGAACACTTGTATAGGTGCCTAGGTCATAGCTGCTAGAAATATGTTTTCCTCTATTCCCTAGCTTACTTATGTTTGAACAGGTTTCTCTCTAATCCTCTTCCTATTAACTCTTTTACCAAAATTAGGTCTAAGTCTATTGGTTTGTTGTCGCTGTTTTGAATAGCTGTTCAGAACATCCCTTTTATTTTTCAATTATGTCTTTCAATACATTGTGTATTAATAGTTTGTTTGCCTAGAAATATTATCAAGAAGATTTTCTCTTCATTGGTTCTTCTATTTCCTTAGCACTTATCCATGCAGGTACATAATCAAAAACCTTATTTATTTACCAAAAATGGGGAAATGTTAGTACCTCACTATGTTTAACTCACAATTAATCATAGTAAAATTTTTTGATAAATAAATAATCAATCCATTGATTATATGATGTATACAAAAGACCTGAGCACAGGCAGCCCATCACAAAGCTCAAACAGCTAAGCCATCCTGTTAGCTGTTCAAGCCAACAGTCAAAACACTTCATGATCTACCTACCATTTACACATTCAACAAACTGAAGAACTACCTATTATAAACTCCCTCAACCTCAAATGAATTAGCAAGATGCTAAATTCAATCAAGCTTCAACAGCTAAGGCCCTACAAACCCAACAGCTAAGCTCCTCTGTCTCAACTGCTGAGACTGTTCTTCTTCAACAGCTATCTCCACGTCATCAGACTCTTGAAGAATGATTATTCTAAATATTAACAAACATTAGAATAATTCTATTGAAGCTTGATCAAGTGTGAATACACCTTCCCCTTAACTTGACAACCTGCATTTAAGAGGAACAACATATTAGTCAACCCGGTCAAAGACAAGCCATTACTCCTCTGTACCGTTCGTCCCCCAACGGCTACCCTTGTACCCTTGTCCCCCAACGGCTATATGGCCTCCCCTATATAAAGGTGTATACTGGCATGTTTCAAGTGACCCTTTTTTAACCCTTCAACCCATTTTTACAACCTCACTCCCTTTTTGAGCCTTTCTGTATTCTCAATCTGCAGATCTAAAATTTGCATAATCCCCTGCAAATATTGTGCCCCTGTGCACCCAGTTACAACCCACACCCATCCTAAGCTATCAGCCAAGCTTAACCTTTTTTTTAAATCTTTTGTATTTTTTCTTTTCTTTTTAGCCTTAGTCAAAAGGCTTCCTTAACTGTAGTGACAGTTAAGAAGAGGGGGTTCGATGACTTGCCTTTATCTTCATTGTAAGCTTATTAAGTAAGTGGATATTATAGTGGATTGATCTCACTGTTGACTACAGTGGGGTGGATGTAAGAGAAGTGTAAGAGAAGTGTTTGCCTCTGAACCACTTTATAAACTCCTTGTGTATTTTATTCCTTATCTCTACACTTATACACA
>JAOWBW010000245.1:1207707-1266084 GCA_026119855.1 Campanula takesimana | reverse complement strand
TTGATGTACGATCGTAGCTTCCTTCAGCTTTCCGCTTCCCATGACTGTCACGATCTCGGTCGCTGAACTGTCCCTTGTTCCCAGCTGAATCTTTATTAGTAGACTTGCCTCCATACTTCTTCTTTTCATCCCTCTTGTTGCGGTACTCATCCGACTCCCTTTCTACAATTCTGGCTCTGTCTAGCACTAACCCATACGTCGCTAACTGCAGTGGCGTGATTCTGTATCGAATCCGATCACTCAGCCCGGCTTCGAACTTCCTGGCCTTTTGTTCCTCGCTGTCGAAGAAGGTCGGTGCAAATTCCAGCAGATCTGTGAACCTTTCACTATACTCGTCCACCGTCTTGTCACCTTGAGTTAAAGTCAAAAACTCTGCCACTCTGGCGTGACGAACACTAGCCGGGTAGTATTTCTCATTGAATACTACTTTAAACCTTTCCCAGGTGAAATTTCCTTCACCCCTAGCCAAAGCTGCTCTCTTTTCTGCATCCCACCAAGTGCGAGCCGCACTCCTAAGCATAAAGGTTGCAAAAACTACCTTCTGCTCTGTGGTACATTCCAAAGTCTCAAAAATGTGCTCCATATCCTTAACCCAGTCCTCCGGCTTCTCCTTTGAGGTACCGGAGAAGGTGTCCGGCTTCCTCCTTTGAAACATTTCCAGCGGGTCCCTCATTGGTACCTGCTGAGGTTGGTTTTGAGGTTGTGCTAGTTGGTTCACCACCTGTCCGATTCCAGCCACGGTCTGGTTCAGCGTTTGCAGAAGGTTCGCCATGTTCGGATCAACATTACCTTGGTTTCCCGCGTTGCGAGCGTTGCCACGGTTTCCTCTTCCTCTTCCAGACATCTGAAGTTAAGAAAGATTGAATTATAACTGATTGATGACCCACCACGAAAACGGGTTTTACATATTAATGACAAATGATTTAACTAGGTCGGTTACTTGACCTCACAATTTACTGTTTCATCGAGAGTCTATACTTAACTTGGTCTCACACTAACTTCACGTACATACTTATATGTATATATCGGTCTTACTTTAGACCTTTCACTGCATCGACCTTACTTTAGGTCTTTAACTGTATTAGTCGTTGTACTCAAACGAATTTTATACTTTTATAGGCCGTCCCCACAGAACTGATTACTATAATTTAACGCATTCACTAAGTTTATTCAAACATAGTTTAACTTAAAGAATCACATGTCAAGAAATAACTTAACCTTAAAATAACTTAACCTTAAAATAACTTTTATTTCTTTAACTGAACTAAACATAGTCTTCAGTCCGTCCATGATCTACAATGTAAACACACAACTATTAAAATCACATATATCCCATAGTGTAATTCATTCTTAAAAAAAATATCACTCATTCAAGCCACACTCAAGTACATACTCATCTTCATTTAGAACCTCCCTTTAGGTTCTTTCCTAAAATAGCAAATTTCTATAAAAGGAAAGTTTCCTAACTTAGAAAGTTTCCTAAAATGGAAAGTTTTCCTAAATAGCAGCTTCCCTTCATTAGTGCTTCCCAAAAGTACTTTGTTCTTATCAGAGTTCTAAAGCCCACAATAGTTAAGTACCACTTCTCCCAATAGTCTTAACTTCTAATTCTGAGTCTCCCAAGTAATCTTAAACCGGGGCTCTGATACGAACTGTAACACCCCAACTTTTCACTACAATTAAATAATAACTTAATACGAATAAATCCCAAAATCAGAATGCCCAACGGCTACAAATAACCACAATTCAAACTTTAACCAACGTTCAAATCCACAACGGCTAGTACAAACCGCTAGCTCAAACGGTAACTAACGGAAAGTAAAGTTTATAACTTAACCGTAACGGAAACATAACTACTAATTAACTTTATTAAAAGATAACTCCTAAGCCGCCAAACCTTGCGACTCCTGATCTGCTTATTTATAACCTGGAGAGAAAAGAAAAATGAAAGGAATGAGCGAACAATGCCCAGTAAGTTCATACGGTATCCCCTCGGGTACTAAGAGGAGATGACCGAAACGAACGGTAACAATGAATTACAATGAACGGATATAACTCAAGGATCAAACTAACACTCAGTTTGAAAAGGAACATTTACTTGATGAAAACAATTCATTACTTGAAAACACGTGGCTTCAGAGGTAGTTTTCAAAACACAACATTTTACTCACACTTTACTTTTCTTTACTTTACTTTACTTCATTTAGGGATTAAGCACGTGCTGTACCCAGGGCTCGGGTTTCTACTGACCGCACCCAAAATCGGTATATCATGATAACCTACGTTACTTCATCAAGTAACGCAAAGGGGTCCACATGTTCAACTTAGAACTATGGATAACTGTAAGGGGTCCACTTATCCGTTTCGGGATTATGGATAACTGTAGTCACTTTACTTGTTATAAAAATTCACTTTAAAGAGCTTTTACAAAACAAAGCTTAACTTTACAAACTTTACTTGATCACTTTTTAAAAGATACACATCTCACTTGGACACCAAGGTTACAAAATCAATCATACACATGATAGCCCTATTGAACAATAACAATATCAATAGAGTGGATAACAAGAGACGGAATAATTCGCAGAACGGAATAGTTATTAAAAGACTATCTAGCCACACAGATAGTTTACTTTATAAAACAGAGATTGGGAATCCTACCAAAGGATTAAGAATCATATACAACTAAGAGCGTAATCCCTTACCTTAGCTTCGTGTTCTACTAGCTTGCTTTACTCCGCTTGGACAATCTACAACATGAAATAGTCTAGCCTTAGACATGAGAACAATACTATTTTACTTCCGTCCCGATTTACTTCTTTTTACTCAATTAATTCCAAGGTTTAGTCATCTATCACCTCTTTCCTAGTTAACCAATAACTTTAAGAATGACTACAACACCCCTAGGGTTTTTATTAGTCAATCCCCAATTCTCAATTTCACTACACAAGTTACACACACTGATTTCACACTTTCTGCGCACACTTACTGAGTACACCCACTGACAGACACACCCACCACTCTGATTCACACACCCTCTGGTACACCCACCACTCTGAACAAACCCACAACTGCAGACACCCACACTTTCAGATACGCACACCCACCATCAGCACATAACGCGCACACACACAGAGAATTCATAACGCACACACACACACACACACACTCGGCAGCCCCTGCCGCCGCACACACACACACACCACCACACACCCAGACGTACATCAACACGCACACACGCAGCACACACTCCCACAGTCATCTTCTTCCTCCTTAATTTCATGCTATTAACCCTAGTTGATCAATCCCTATCTTAGGGTTTCTTAATCCAACAATTTGATTTACAAAGATGAAGAGAAGAGTTTTAAGGGTTCTAGGATTACCTCCGATGCACGTGGCCGCCTCTCTTCTTCCCTTTTTCCTTTTCCGATCACTCTCCTCTCCCGGTGGCTTTACTGGCCGCTGCTCCCTCTCAACTCTCTCTCCCGGTTTTTCTTTCCTTGCGGTAACTAATGATAGTCTTAGGGTTTAAGAGGGAGTATTTATATTAATGGGGCTTCCCAAATCCCTAATTTAAATTGGACTCCTAATCCTTCTTAGTTAATGAATTGGGCTTTCTATATTTGACCCAATAACTAAACTAACTAATTATTAAAGTTTGGCCCATTAATAATTAAGAGTTTAAGATAAATAAAATAGAAAAGGTAGGTTCGGGTTATTACACCCATAATAAGTTTCGTAGCTGACTTGACAAACTACTTAAGAATTGTGCTTCACTTGTAACATTATAAATTAGCACTATGACTTTAAGAAAATGTGTGATTTATAAGTTGCTTTTTGCATCTTAATCTAGGCAACTTGGTGAAAAATGGTGGCTTCGAGATTGGTCCACACGTGTTCAAAAATTACTCGACTGGAGTCCTCGTCCTTCCCAAACCACGAGACCCAATTTCTCCTATTCCAGGATGGATAGTCGAATCCCTCAAGCCCGTAAAGTACGTTGACTCGAAGCATTTTTCAGTTCCATCAGGACAAGCAGCAATTGAGTTAGTTGCGGGGAGAGAAAGCGCAATCGCACAAATTATACGGACAGTGCCAAATAAATATTACATCCTATCGTTCACCGTTGGGGACGCGAAAAATGGTTGCCACGGATCGATGAAAGTCCAAGTTTTTGCTGCTAAGCAAACCCTAATAGTTTCCCACACATCTCAAGGAAAGGGAGGGTTTAAGACTGCAAGTCTCAGATTTCAAGCTATTTCAACTAGAACAAGGTTGACATTCTATAGTCCAATGTATCACACAAAGCTTATGGACTATGGCCACTTTTGTGGTCCGGTCTTGGATGATGTTAGAGTTGTGCTTGCTCATTAGGTTTACTTGAGTTTTTATTTGTGAAAATTACTTCCTTGCAGTCTGTGCACAATATGAAGGTGAATTTTTATTTTTTATTAAAAATAAAAACATACATTTATTTTGAGACAGACGGAAACAGAGGAAGTATTTTAAGTTCCTATTTGACGTTGTAGTGTGGCCATTTGAATATTGAATGAGAAGAGTGTAATGTTTATTGTTTTTTTTTAACATGATAATAAGCTATGAGGATAAGTTGATATAAGAAGTGGTGAAAGGCATCTTCTTCCACCACCTATTTCCATTAACCACGGCAACAACTTGTTGTACGGTTGTATTGTACCAATAAATGCAGTCTTGCCATTAATACCCCCTCGTGTCTTGCACATGCTTCTCAGACACATACGGATCGTACATCGTAACATCACATGTCTACATTAAGTACCTAGATCACCGGGGAATTTAAAATAATAAGATCAAATTGCATTTCAGTTACTCGTGCTTTCCCATCCCAATTGTGATTTCTAACCTAACATTTTCATAAATCTTTGACTGTGTTCAATAAAATCAAAATGAGACTATCTTTTTTCTCTCCAAACTAGAAAAAGATGTGGAAAATGAATGTCTGAAATTGCTCTAGTATAATTTTTTGAATAGCAGATAAGGGAGAGTATAATTTAATCAATTAGGAACTCATGGCATCCAGCATCCTGATATGGGCCAAGTCAACCCTCCAATGACCAACCACTTGATCCAATATCTGACATCAGCTTCTTCCCTGTCTTCACTATTTTTCCAGATCTTGCTTATGTTACTTGGACCCTTCATTTTTATTTTCCAACAACTTGTCCACACGTGTTTTTACATTTACATTTGGCGTAAAATGTTAAAATTTTGGCAAATCACACACCCAGATCCGTACCCGTATCCAATCCTCAAGGGTAAGTCTTGGTTCTTGCACATTGCTTATCGACAGTCAAATGCTTTATATTGGATTTTCTATCTAAATTCATTCTTCTTTTATGTTTACAATTACTTCTAGATGTCAAAAACTGGTGCACTTGATCTAGCTTCTGGAGTTGGTGGAAGGATTGGGAAAAATCAAGTGCTTTCAGCTCTTCATAGGTGGCTGCATTTTCTCTTACAATACTAATGCATTTTCAGTTTGTTGCTTTAAAACTTGGGTTATTTGCACACAGAAAATTGTTTCAGTTTCTTGTTTAATGGCATTGACAGTTCTTGATACTAATAATTTGCTCTGTTCTATCGGTAATGTAAATACTAATGCCGAAATCTATCTGATCAGTGTTTGAAACATGAGCAGTGCAAGATTAAAAAAAAAAAAAAAAAACAATCTAGTGGCTCTTCACTAATTGTGTGGGGTCCAGGGAAGGGTCGGGCCAACAAGAGTGATGCAAAATCATGCCTGCAATATGAGTAATGCGACATAAACGGATTATTAGTGTACAACGTCTGAAAATATTAGTTTCTCCAATGAGATACATTTCTAAAACAAGGCTAAATTGGTTCCTGTGATGAAAAGTTTGACTTCTATTTATTTTATAGGTATGAGAAATACCATGGAGGCGACGATGATGAAGAGCGAAAAGCTAATTACACGGACATGGTTAGAGTCTTTCTTGTGTTGCAGCTTTATTAAATACAAGTGAAAATTGCCCCGTTTTATCTCTAAGTAGACAATGCACATACCATTAATAACTAAGATTCTGAGTAAATAAGGTAGGACTAAACTGAAATGATGATCTTCCATTAATATTCCTTGTTTTGCAGGTTAATAAGTACTATGATCTGGTGACAAGCTTCTATGAGTACGGGTGGGGTGAGTCGTTCCATTTTGCAGCCAGGTAAATTCTTCATTAAAATGAGCTGAAACTAACTTTTATTTTTTTTTTTTTTTTTGAAAGAAAATCTTATTAAGTTGGGTGCATGAGATGGAATTTGTACTGGTAGATGGAAAGGGGAGTCGCTTCGAGAGAGCATTAAGAGACATGAACACTTTCTTGCTTTGCAATTAGGCCTGAAACACGGACAAGAGGTCTGTTCCATTCCGTTGTGACTGACTATTCTTCATGAACAATAAAATCAACTTTTTTTTTGGGATGAATTTGCTTATTATAGGTGTTGGATGTTGGATGTGGCATTGGTGGCCCGTTGAGAGAAATCGCTAGATTCAGGTACTAGTCCAAACCCGAAACAAAACTTTTTTACTCTTTTTGAACTTGTGCAAACTTAAAGAAGGTAACTATGTGAATGAACTTGTGCAGTGGTACGAATGTTACAGGGGTGAATAACAATGAGTATCAAATAACAAGAGGAACAGTAAGTTTACATCTTTATGTCTAACAATTTAGTTGCTTCTTTTTTTCCCTTCCCTTTTTATAATGTAGTAATCTTTTTTAATCTCAGAAACCGCCTCTTGCATTTACATTTAAAAGAAAGTTGTCTGCATTAACCCCAAGTGGGACCGTGCCCTTCCCAGGACCAATCTTCGTGAACTCAATTATGTTTCTTTGCAGGAACTAAACCGCATAGCAGGAGTTCACAACACTTGCAGATATGTCAAGGTTGAGTATTTTCCGCTTCATATATATATATGTCTAGATTTTATGTTTTTATAGACTGTATATTACTGATTTTTTCATATTTTCACTATACTGCAGGCTGATTTCATGGAAATGCCATTTTCTGACAACAGCTTTGATGCAATTTTCGCGATAGAAGCTACGTGTCACGCTCCAAATATGGTATATGATTGTGAATATATAATCTCTGTACTTGTATAGAAATCTGCATAGTTGTTTCTGACATTAGTCGATGGTTTCGGGATTGATTAGTTTGATTGCTACAAAGAGATTTATCGGGTGTTAAGGCCTGGCCAAACTTTTGCAGCTTATGACTGGTGTCTCACCGATTCCTTTGATCCTAATAACCAAGAACACCAGAGAATCAAGGTTAGCCTCACACAGCAATCTTCTTTTTTCCCATTTATTTCCCGTCTTTCATTTAACTTTTCCTCACATTACAAATTTATTTTTTTAAAAAATTGAAAAAATAGAGGGAGGTCGAACTTGGCAACGGTCTTCCAGACATCAGGTCGAGGGAACAATGCTTTGAAGCTCTTAAAGCTGCTGGCTTTGAGGTGAGTGGTAGCTTGTATTTTACAACTACTTTTCTCCTCTTGAATTATATTTAGGCAGCAGAAATGGGTGATGGAAAAAGTGATATTTTTTCCTTTTTCCATTTTAGATCATAATGGAGAAGGATATTGCCCTGGACTCACCTCTTCCATGGTATTTACCCCATGACAAAACTCACTTTTCTTTGAGTAATTTTCGCGTAACAGCTCCCGGGCGTTTCATCACAAGAAACATGGTAACACAGTTCTGTTTTGTAAAATGGCCTTTTATGTACCATCTCAATTTTATTTTTTATTTTTGTAAAAAAAGTGGGACTCTGTGGGATGGTTTAAATGGAACTAAATATAACCCATTATTTGTAATTGCAGGTCAAGAGCTTAGAGTTGTTAGGCCTAGCTCCAGAGGGAAGTCAAAGAGTTCAATCTTTCTTGGAGCAAGCTGCAGATGCACTTGTTCAAGGCGGACGGTGCGTAATCTCTCTCTCTCTCTCTACATATATTTTGTTATGACTTAAATTTTGTGTTTCTGCTGATACTCTGATGCTATTGGTTTGATGCAGGAAGGGAATATTTACACCAATGTACTTTTTCTTAGCAAGAAAACCTCTTTCTTAGGAGCACAACCAACCTGACAATACAACACAGCACAATCCCACTTCTTTGTAATGTTCATTTAACTTGGAGTTCAGATGACTAATTAAGCTATCTTGTTATGTGGGCAACAGTGTCAGTGATGAGAAACAATTGCACCATGATTTATATTTTTTTGTAACATCGGTCATGTAGCCAACTTTAAGGTATGGTATAAGTAACAGACAATATTGACTGCGTCAAATACTTGGAGGTTTAAGGCCAGCTGCAAATACAAGCCCCTTCTATTTTTCTTTCTATTGATAATATATGTCGAGTTCATGTACCCCTAAAAAAACATTATAAGGAACAAGTCGAAATGAAAAAGAGACTGAGACTACTTCTTGGGATGGGAGGGGGTCGTATGAACAAAAACGATCGACGCAATTTAAACACCTCAAAAATTCTAAAAGAAACGCGCTGAATTTTACTCTATTGTTTAGGAAGAAATACCAAGTTCATTACCAAATAGTCATTGAGTAAAAAAACCAAAGAAAAGGCATGAAAAAAAGCAAGCTTCGGGGGGGCTGTTTTGCACATTCTGCACAGGCGAACTGTCCCTGAACATTACCATAGCTTGAGGCGGATATGAATATAGAGCATGAACTGTCTCAAGTGTCTCTGGAATTGATACTTTTCGAGTGTATACGCACCCATTTTGCCAGCAATGTAAACCATCAGACAGAGGAGAAGTTACCATGTTGTCTAAATCTTCATCATCTTGTCCATTCAAACTATCTGCACTACTGTCAAAATTTACGCCATATGACCCCTGCTTTGTGTTGGAATATGACAATTGCACATTTTGCGTAAGCAAACAGGTTGTGTTGGATAAATATGGATCATGCTCCACAGTATCATCCCTTCTTTCGTTGGAACTTAATGTTTCATCTGGGATCTGGATTGTGTTGTGATTCAGCACTTGCTCATTGAAATTGACCGCATTGTCAGAAACCACCCCAGTTTGGTTCTGATTTGGAAGTTGTTCCTCGTTTGCTTGAACACTCTCCGTGTCATTTTCCTCGTGTTGGTTCTCCTTCACTTGCCATTTTTCAGATGTTCTCTCGTAGATCATGCACAAAACCCAATCATCCAGCTATAAAAAAAAATATACAAGCAATAATTAGTCACACTTAAAATAGATCTGCAACTAATACTATGTAACCTTTCCATACCTTTGCATCTTTGTTCGGGACTGGACCAACATTGTTAGCATTTTCATCTTCAACTCTATATTCGTGCATAATCCAATCAGTCTTTTTTTCGTTCTTTTCTTTGGCTTTCCCTTCGTAGTAAATGAGTGTCCTTTTCGTACCAATTTTTACGCCTTCATCACTACGTATTGGGTCAGGAGCGGTAGTAGCCTTCCAAAATCCATTGCCAGCCCTCCGGTCTGATCGATTGCCAAGGGCGTATTTCCTAGATCCTGGGGTAAAGAAGCACCACGCCTTTCCTCTATGCAACTTGTACATACCTTAATTTCAAATTAAAAAATTTCAATGCATCAAGCAATGCTTTTAGAATGTTAAATTTTCAATACAGATGGATGTAAACAGATAAAATATAGTATATACTACTGCCAACCGACTTAATCTCGATAATGTCATCTGTTAAGCTTATACTGAATTTAATTTTTTACTCATTATAAATGTAAAAACTAAAACCATCATAACTATTACACCAAAAGAGTAACAAACATCCAGTTAAAACAAGCTAACTAAACTAACTTCACTAACACAAACAACAACCAACTTCTGTAGAGATAAAAAAAAAAAAAAAAAAACAAACAAACAAACAAGAATTCATAATAAAGAAATTATGAACTTGAAATTCTCTGAAAATTCTAAAACTTCCTTTTAAATATGAACAATACGACTACTAATTGCATACTGTAACCTCTAACATTGCAGATTACAACAATAGTTAAGTTGATGATTACTTATAACTTATGGTTTCGAATACGAGTTTCGGTAATCGTGCCGTAATACTAATCTGTATCAAACAAATGTCGAAAATGAAGAAAAAGATAGAAAAAAAGTGAATCTTGACAGCGTTTTCTTTAGGTTAAATGTAGCCAACTCTGACCTAAATTTAAAGTAAATAACCAAGAAACATTCAAGATTTGCCAAGAATCAACTCAAAAACATATAATTTGCTAAAAGAATACTTAAAAATATAATAGTAATAATGGAAATTTAAAGAAGAATACTTGTGAGTAGCTGAGGATGATATTTATAGAAGACATTGAAATCTCTAATCCAATTGAGTGGCATGTGCGAAAAGGAGAGCTTTTTATTCAAGTAATCCCTCATCATCATTTCATTTCCTGTTGGGATTGATAAGACCGAGCATCGCAGACCGGACCGGACCCGGTTCAAAGCCAGTACAAGCGAGCTCGACACATCAACCGGATAAGCCCGCAAGCTAGTAAGCCCGAGAGATCCGGGCTTCATGATAATCATAACCGGGGTAGCTCTGCCTCCCGCTATTCTTAGGGTCCCGTGTTGATCACTCGACCTCCTGCCCGGAGCCCGCAGCAGCCAGCTGTCACAAACGTACCACAGACGTTACCTGTTCGTACCTGACACACCATAACGGTTGGTGGTGGAACCATGTTTCCCTGACAACACGCCACGTTCCCAGCCACTCCCCTGGCCGAACCAATGAGGACCTGCCGCGTGTCCCTCCGGTACAAGGGCGGTTAGTACCTTAAACCTACCTCCTCCTTCTACTCATATAAATACTCCTATCCGCCCCAAAGGGCCAGGTACGTGCTCTATCCTATTCACACATACAAGGCTTTCACAAGCTTTCTACTTAGGTTTTCCTCCGAGATCTTACTCTCACACCCGAGGGCCTAAGCCGGATTCCAACCCGGCCTTGGTCTTAACGGTGTTCTTGTTTGTGTTGTGATCAGGATCAAGAGACAGCTATATTGGAGTTCTACCTCCGTGACCCCAGAATCAAAGGGCGTCATCAGTGGTTCCGATGCCGGGAAACGAAAATCTTCCCAGCACAATCTTCTTGCTTCGTTTGCTTTTCCAATCTAATTCGTTTCAAATCCTCATCTAGTTCTTCCGTTTTTCACGTTTCTAAAAGAGTACCCCGTCTTTTCTGTTGATTCTTGACATACGAAATCTTCGCAATGACTGGGAAAGAAGTAAACCCAAATGCTAGCCCTTCGGGACAAGTGCCCCAGGGATCAGTTTTTGCCAGGTTGGGAAATAAGACTCTTAGTGGCAACTCCTATACGCCCTCTCAAAGGGCAAGGAGAGAGGCAGATCTGAGAGATCGTATAGAAACTTCCAAAGCTCTCAAAACTCAAAAAACCCCCGTTACTCCCCTCACCCCTGATCAAATCCAAAAGAAAATCCAGATCCTCACAGATAGGCAGAACCTGGTAGAGGAAGGGCTACAGTTGAATCTAGCCCTCGAGGAGCTGTTTAATGCCGAGGCCAATGCTAGAAGCCCCCCTGAAAAATCAAAAGCCCATGATCTGACGAGCTCCAAGAGCAGGGCCAGTAGGATTGTAGGAGGAAAAAGGCGGACAATCCTCGTAGATGATGACGAGGAGAGGGGAGAAGAAGAAGGGGAGAGTGAGGAGGGAGAATCACAGCCCAGAAAGACAAGAGGCCAATCTAAAGGAAAGGCAATTGTTAAAAATGATGATATAGTTACAGAAACCATAAAAAGGGCTAAAACGGGGGGCATAATGGATCAAAAGTTCCAAAGAATGATCGCGGAGCTATGGGAGTCCAAGCAAAACGTAACAAAGTGCGTTGGACCCATGGACGCTTTCGCATCATGGATCAGTGATTCCCCGATCCAAAGAGGAAAGGTGCCCACGCTAGACGCGTATGACGGCTCATCTAACTCAAAAAGCCATGTTGGGCGATTTGAAGGGCAGATGGCCCTATTCTCAACAGATGAGGCCGTGAAGTGCAAAGCCCTCGCCTCCACCTTTAAAGGGAAGGCATTGGGGTGGTTATTGGCCCATAAACCACGCTCTATCTGCAGCTACGAGCAATTGCGGACTTCGTTCTTGAACTCGTTCGCGGGCGCGGGGGAGGCCGCAAGACCAAAATCGGACCTGTGCGGCGTTAAGCAATACCCCGGGGAAAACACAAAGGCATACATCACTCGGTTCCGGAAAATGACCGAGCAGATTGTGGATCTAACAAGGAACGACATCGAGCTATGCTTCCTAGGGGGATTAACATCCCATACTTTGAGGCAGGAGTTTGCTTGCCGAAAGCCCGAGGGGACAGAAGAGATGTATAACAGGGCCATCGCTATGGCCGGAGTAGAGCCCGCATTTATGGCCGATGCCCGCAGGAGCGTGAGGGAAAGAATAGAGCCCGCTCATGACCCTCGTCATCACTCAGGCTACTCGGGAAACAATGGTGGCCGAGGTAGAGGCAGACCAAGAGGCATGCCCAACTTTAAAAGAGGCGATGACAGTGCTTTCACCCCTTTGATCGCACCGAGAACTGAGATATTGCGGGCATAAGCTTTGCCTCCACCACCTCCATTGGAAAGAAAGCCTTACGAGGCGAACAAAAAGAAATGGTGTGGATACCATGAAAGCCACGGGCATTCTACCGATGACTGTTTCCAGCTGAAGAAAATAATACAACAAAAGGTGGAGGCCGGGGAATTAAAGAAATGGATCACGGGGTCCGGCAGCAAAGGAGAAGCCCCGCGGGGAAATATTCAATACGTCAGAGACAATGATGCAGACGGGGAAGGACGTTACGACATCCAGTACATAGGAGAGGAAGCCCCAAGCAATACCCAGCTTTCCGCCCAGATCAGACGACTGGAAAAAGTATTCCTGATACCCACTTATCCGCCCGAGCAAGAAGAAATGATCGGTTTCAGAAGGAGTGAACTGGCATCCACCCTTTTCCATTCAACACAGCCGCTGACAATCAAAATGGCTATAGGAAGGGCGGACATCGGAAGAGTTCTCATTGATACCGGGGCTTCACGGGACATACTTTACTTCCATTGTTTAGAAGAAATGGGGATGTCCGAAGCGCACTTAACCCCATATGCGGGCTTGTTGGAAGGGTTCACGAATCATACGGTCTACGCAAAAGGGACCATTGATTTCGAAGTAACCATTGGAGAGAGGCCGTTCGAGAAAACAGCCCGTGTCACGTTCATGGTGATCGATCTAAAATCCCAGTACAACGCAATCTTGGGAGTGACCGCTCAGGCTGCCCTTGGAATCGTTGCCTCAATCCCTCACCAGAAAATCAAGTTCAGTACACCTGCAGGGATCGCGTGTATCGAGAATAAGCCCGAGCTCTTCCTCAAGGTAATAGAGAGGAAGAGAAAGGAGAGCGCAGCAAAGCAGAGACTGGGAAGCCCGAGGGAGGCAAAAAAGGCCAAAGCAAGTGAAAAGGAGGTCGCAGGCACGGCCATGATCGGGACGTTGTCTTTCCACTCCACGAGGGCAGAATTCAAGCAGAGCAGGAGAGCCCGACGTATGGCCACGAAAACCGAGCATGTCAACATCGTAATTGATTCACTGCATGACCGAGAGGTTGCAGATATTCGCCCTAATGATGCTTTGGAAGATGTGGTCATAAATCCGGCATACCCCGAGCAGACAATAAAGGTCGTGCTAGAAATCCCCGCGGAGGAAAGAAAGGTGTTGATAGAATTACTGAGAAGAAGCCTAGACGTGTTCGCCTGGACCGTAGAGGATATGGAAGGGATAAGCAGAGAGGTGATCGAACACGAACTAAATATCGATCCCACAATGACCAGGGTCCTCCAGAAAGAAAGATACTTTTCACCGGAGAAAAAAGCGGCGATCAAGGTCGAGGTAGATAAGCTGCTGAAAGCAGGAATCATAAGCCCGATCAAATATCCGAAGTGGTTAGCCAACGTCGTCATGGTAACCAAAGCAAATGGAAAGTGGAGAATGTGCGTGGATTTCACCGATTTGAACAAGGCCTGCCCTAAGGATTGTTACCCCCTTCCCCGGATCGATCAATTAGTAGACTCTATCGCCGGCCATAGAATATTGAGCTTTATAGATGCATACTCGGGCTATCATCAAATCAAAATGAAGGAGGCCGATATTCCGTCATGCGCTTTCTATGCCGCGGGAAAAACCTACACGTTTAACAACATGCCGTTTGGCCTCAAGAATGCGGGCGGTACGTATCAAAGGATGGTAGGAATCGTCTTCGATGATCAATTAGGCCGGAACCTGGAGGCTTACATCGACGATATGGTTATCAAGACCAAGGAGACCTCGCACGACCTTGATGTAACAGAAACCTTCACCAGCCTCCGGAGAAACAATATGAAACTTAACCCATCCAAATGCGCCTTTGGAGTAAAGGCAGGGAAGTTTTTAGGCTTCATGGTGAACCAGAGAGGGATAGAGGCAAACCCGGAGAAGATCATGGCGTTAATAAACATGCAACCCCCCAGATGTGTTAAGGAGGTACAGAAGCTGAATGGCCGCATCACGGCCCTGGGGAGGTTCATCGCCAAGTCAGCAGAAAAATGCCTGCCTTTCTTTAAAACTTTGAAAGGAGGAAAAAAGGAGGGTTTTGAGTGGAACGAGGACTGCCGGAATGCTTTTGAGCAAATAAAAGCTTACCTGGGAAAACCGCCGCTGTTGAGCAGTCCCGTTTTGGGTGAAGAACTCTACGTTTTCTTGGCTGCAACAGACCACGCTGTGGCTGCGGTTTTGGTAAGGGAAGAGAACGACCTTCAGAAGCCCGTGTACTACGTCTGCAAAGCACTATCCGCGGTAGAAGGGCGCTACTTGAACATTGAGAAGCTGGCTTTCGCCTTGCTTATAGCCGCTCGGAAGCTGCGGGCATACTTCATCGCCCACCCAATCACGGTTTATTCGGACGCCCCGCTGAAGAAAGTGCTCCATAAGCCCGAATCCTCGGGAAGAATGCTGTCATGGTCTATAGAACTGACTGAGTTCCAAATAACTTACTCCCCGCGAAAGACCATCAAGGCACAAGCACTGGCGGACTTTGTGGCAGAAACTACGTTTGAAATAAAGGAAAGCAAAGCAGACAGAGTCCAGCCCGATAAGGCAAAGAAAAGGCAGGGCAAGAAGGCCATGAATAATGAAGAAAGACCGGAGAATTGTTGGTCGTTAAGCGTTGACGGATCCTCCGGAAAAACTGTTAGTGGCGCCGGAATCCTATTGATCGCCCCGGAAGGTCAAAGGTTTAAACGAGCCTTGAGATTTAAGTTCGCGGTCTCCAACAACCAAGCCGAGTACGAGGTATTGATAGCGGGCTTGGAATTAGCCCGGGACATGAAGGTCTCAAATTTGATCGTGAAGAGCGACTCACAGCTAGTGGTAAATCAGGTTAAAGGGGAATATGAGACAAATCACCCGGTGCTGCTCAAGTACAAGGAACTGGCCGCAAACCTGTTGGGGGAATTCGACTACCACGAGCTGACCCAAGTTAACCGGGCTGAAAATTCCGAGGCGGACTTGCTTTCCAGGATCACAAACGAGGACATTGCCAAGCTCAGTGTGGACTGCTGGATAGAATTCACAGAGCGCCCAGCCATTGACAGGATAGAGATCCACCAGATAGGAGATCCGGAAAAAGATTGGGTTGACGAGATCAGGGAATGTATCGAGCAGAAAACCCTCCCCAACGACCCTGGCCGGGCAAGAGTTTTGACGAAACAGGCCGCTAGATACACGGTCATCGATGGCGTACTTTATCGGAGATCCTTCACCAAACCGCTGCTGAGGTGTGTCAAGTCCGAAACAGTCACTAACCTGTTATACGAAGTTCACGAAGGCGTGTGTGGAGGGCATCCCGGAGCCCGGACCCTATCCGACAAAATCAGATTCCTCGGGTATTATTGGCCAACAATGAAAAGAGACGCAGAGGACTACGTCCGCAAATGTGATCAGTGCTAGAGGTTCGCCAACATACCAAGGCAGCCGTCCACCGAGCAGAGTTTGGTAGTCCCAACTTGGCCATTTGATATGTGGGGGATTGATTTGATTGGGCCATATCCCAAAGCGCCCGGGGGAGCGCAAATGGTAGTGGTGGCAGTAGACTATTTCACAAAATGGGTTGAGGCAAAAGCACTGACTAGTACTACGGAAGCAAGCATCATCAAGTTCGTCCATGATCACATCTTCTGTCGGTTTGGTCTACCGCGGGCTATTGTCTCCGATCACGGACCCCAATTTCAAAGCAAGTTTACGGCGGAATGCAAGAGGCTCAACGTGGAACATCGACAATCCTCAGTCGCAAGACCGCAGGGAAATGGACAGGCCGAGGCCGCGAACAAGTTGCTAATGACCGCTTTGCACAAAAGTTTGAAGGGAAGGAGTGGTCGCTGGATGGAAGAGCTCAGTACTGCTCTATAAGTTGTCCGAACCACGACAAGGAACTCGACAGGAGAAACCCCTTTTTCCCTGACATATGGATCGGAGGCGGTCGCACCTGTGGAAGTAGCCTTGCCCACCTATAGGGTCGCCCATTTTAACGAAACCGAGAATGAGGGAGCCCGCAGAAAAGACTTAGACTCTTCCGAAGAAAAACGGTTGGAAGCACGAGCAAAGATGGTCAATTACAAGCAGAGGGCCAAAGTTCATCACGACAAAAGGGTGAACAAGAGATCGTTTGCCGTGGGTGACTGGGTTCTGAGGAAAGTTGAAGTCACAGGGAGGCAGCCCGGATACAACAAGCTTTCGCCCAACTGGGAAGGCCCATATCAGATTGCCCGCGTAATCAAAGAGGGAACCTATAGGCTTCTAACAACAGAAGGAAAAGACTTCAAAAACGCCTGGCATAGTGATCATCTGAAGAAGTATTACAATTAGAAGACAGAATTGTAGACCTTGAAATCTTTTTGCAATCAATAGCAGTTAGAAATTATGGAATTATTCATGTATTGTAACAAAATCACAATGTAATCTGTTCGAGTAAAGTAAATTATACTGCTATCGTTCTCAGAAATTACTCAAGTACGTTCGCTCTCAAAGCGCGGTCATACGCCCACGAGCTAGACCGCATGCCCGCGATGCGGATGCCGTTTTGCAAGTCCAAACGATGCGCAGTCATACGCCCATGAGCTAGACCGTAAGCCCGCCAAGGGAAATACCGTTACATGATTTCTCATGAACGATGCACGGTCATACGCCCTCGAGCTAGACCGTAAGCCCGCCAAGGGAAATACCGTTGCATGAATTCTCATGAACGATGCGCGGTCATACGCCCTCGAGCTAGACCGTAAGCCCGCCAAGGGAAATACCGTTGCATGAATTCTCATGAACGATGCGCTGTCATACGCCCTCGAGCTAGACCGTAAGCCCGCCAAGGGAGGTAATAATGAAAACAAACAAAGTGTTTAAGAAAGAACAATAAATGCTTGGCAATTCCATGAGCAATAAAACACAACGAAAGTAAACGGCAAAGAGAAATAGGGATCAAAAGTAGAGCAATTAAATACATTACAAAATAATGTCAAAATGGAGTCAAATGTTCAAATTCACGGAATCTAATACTATTACAAAAAGGGCCCCAGGACGCAGCCCGGTTTGATCTTCAGCTGCCCGGTGGCGGGTTGACTTCCACTTCTGGAACAGAATCAGAGGCAGTATGGTCAGCTGTAGAACGAGCCAGAGCTTCAGAGGCTTCGGCTAGAGCGGAGGCAAAAGCCGAAAAGGGAAGAACAATACCTTCAACGAAGGGGCCATTGGGGCCAAATACCTTCTCCAGGGCCGCGGCCAGAGACAAGGCGGATTCATCACCCGTAAACCGCAAGTCATCTATCATTTTGATCAAGGGTTAAACGGTTACAGGTGAAACCGGAGGCAGAGCATTCCGAACCGACTCGGGCAAGGCTTCAAGCTGATGATCGGCAAAAGGCACTAAGGAATGACCATTAAAGCATTCCGGATCCGTGGCCACGATGGAACAAAGGATAGTGATCTCTTGGGCAGTATATTTCCCAGTGGCCGCCAGATTCCGGGCAATAGTATGCACCGCCTGTTCATATTGCTCATTGCCCGCGACGGATAATTTGTCAGAGTACTCTGCGGACTCTTTGAATTCAGCAACCGCCTTGCCCCTCTCCTCCTCCAAGACCCGCTCACGTTCATTCTCATAGCGCATTTGGTCAAGAAGTTTGCCGTCCAGCTCGTCCACTCTGTTGGACAGCTCCGCGGACTTCTTCCTCTCCGTCTCCAAAAACCTCAGGAGCTCAGTATTGCGAGCATCAACACTCGCCTTCTCAGCCTCAGCCCGCTCTTTGGCTTCTCGAGCAGCGGCCAGTTCACTACTTAATTTAGATACCTCCTTGGCCGCGCTAACGACCTCCGCATCTTTACTCTTTAATTCCTGGCCGGCGCTCTCCACAGTCTTAGTCAGCTTTTGGACCTCCCCCCTCGCCGACATTAGCTCATTATTCCTCGCCGCGATCACGGCGGCATCAGACTCGTGTTGGGTCCGCAAATAGATAACCTCGTTGGCAATCTGCAAATAACAAAGGTGATTAGACTACGATGCGGAGAGAAGCACGATATATAACCCAAGTCAAAAACGAACCTCGGTCAAGCACAAGCCCACGTTGCCCGCGGCGGCGATAGGATTCGAAGCAGCCAAAACCTTCTGTTGGTAATCTGGAAAATAGAGGCGATGCATCAGCCCATCACCAACATAAGCATTAGCGCTCCGGAGGCTGTGAAGATCCACCCCATACACCTCAGGGGCCTTGGCTATCTTAAGCCCGAACTCCCGGGCGCGCTCTCGATCCTCAATTGACTCCACCGGGAATAGATTGGAGCATAGGGTCCCCCTCGAAGGAGATAAGACCGTAAAATCACCGGAGGAAGAGCCAACCCTCTGATATTTATCCCTCTGCGGGGACGCCGGGTCCACGATAGCAGGGCGTTTCTTCGTGGGCTCGGCAGAAGACAGACCTACGCCAGAGGCTTGGGAGGAATGGCCGGTTCCAATCACTGATTTACCACGGCCAGCGCCTTGGCGGGGATTCGGGGGCAGGTTCCGGGTCAGTTGCGGCTGAGAAACCACCGCCCCGGACTTATCAACCTTGTCCGTGACAGGGATCTTGACCCCAGGAGCCTCCACCCTTTTCATGGCATCAGCTCTCCTTTGCTTTTCAAGAGCTGCGGCTTTCCTGGCCGCGACCTTGATTTCTGCGGCGGACTTGGGAGGCATCGTGTCGTTTGGGTCTGCGAACAAGAACAACAGTCAGGCGGGTAAAAACAAAGCGAAAGAAGACAAGAAAAATAATACGAAAGTGTACAATGGAAGAGACCGAGTAAACCAGGGTCTGCACAAGTCTCCCCCGAATTACAGGCCGAGCAATCAGAAAGGAAAGCAAATGATTGATGAACTTTCCAATCAGGATCTCGTAACATAAGGGCCATGATAACCCTGGGCTCGGGGCCAGAAACGCGCCTCGGGGCCACCCCGGCGAAGATCAAGAGCTCCTCATCGCTAATAATTGCGGAGACGTCGTAAACTTGAGGAGTCTCCACAACGGACTGGTCGTCCAGGGTAACCCTCTTCGTAAACCGGGCAAGATAGGCCTCCATCGCCGCGCTCAGCTCTCGGACTTCTTCCGGATCAGGAAAGTTTTGGCGGGACATCGAAATCGGCGCTAAGTTGTCAGGACGAGGGAATGGCCAGCCTAAACGGTTCTGAATAACGAAGGGATATCTTTGCCACTGATCGAACTTGTTAGTAGCTGCGGAAAAAATCTTCTCAGACCGCGGTTTGGTCTTTAAGCTCAAGCAGCCCGCAGTGACTTGATGGGTGAAGTAAATATGGAGCGCGGACAAAGAAGGCTCATACCCCAACATGCGGCTTACGACTATAAAGGATACCAGATAGCGAATGGCATTCGGGGTCAGGTCCATAGGCAGGCAATGTGTGAACTCAAGAAATTCACAAAGAAACGGATCCAAGGGAAGGCGCAGCCCGTTTTCAAACTGAGCCGGGTAGAATATGCAGGCAAGGTTCTCGGCCCGGATCAAGGGAGGAGTCATTGATCTCCCACCCATGAGAGACTCGTATTCAATAAGACCGTAGACGAGATAGACTTTGGAGTCGACGCGGAACTGCGACAAATACTCATCACCATCATCCTCCTCGCTTTCGTCCCTCAAACCCGCGCCAGAGCTAGACGCACCTGCTTGACTGGTCCTCCTGTTATCAGGGCCCTCGGGAAAGGAATCTACGATCCTAACAGGGGAGCGAAGCAAGTTGACCTTGCGAGCAGTATCAGGGGCCAGCCTCTCCAGTTGCCCGCGTGAGTCCGACTGAGTATCTGAAGAACCATCTCCCACGACATCCCGGGCAGGTTCATCCAATAAGAATTCGTCGCCATCATCAGCCCGTTCTGAAGCATCCCCGCTGCTGGTCACTTCAATCACCCCAGCACCCGCGGAAACGTCGCGGTTATGGCCTTGAACGGGCAGATCGTCATCCAGAGGGACATCCAACCAAGACTGGGCATTAGAACCGCTTGCAGACACGCGGTCTCCACCTAATCTCACCAACCTTCTAGCGTTACCGGCCATATCTACATTATCGGGGAATCGAGTTAAAACCGCTTTCACAAAAACCCCCAACTGTTCCTCGCCCCCTATTACCCTCATTCTACCCGTGTCAAAATGAACTAAGGGGCCTGTCTCCCACAGCAGGGGTAGGATCCAAGAGTCCCACTCATAGACTATCCCTATGGTCATAAAAGCATCCCGGGAAAGCCTTTTCCAGGCATTTATCAGATACCGGTAAATCCCTCCCGTTCGTCGACAACAACCGAAAAGGTCCGGACGAAGCATTCTCCCCAGGTCCAATTCATCCATAATCACAGTCAAAGGTTTTTTCAACAAAACTTTATAAAATCAAAGATGGACCCATGATTCCTAAGAAAGAGACAAGTTAACCGGTTAGAAATCGGAGATTCGGTGGTTAAAAGTTAAAAGCTTGGTTCGTGATGTGATAAGTTATGAAAACACGGCGTGTTAAGTTTCTACCCCCGATGAACGGTGGAGAGGACCGAAGGCGAAAAGTTAGCAATCAGAAACCAGGGACGAAAATAAAAAAGGGAAGCACTACCTGTTAAATCGATCGAGTTAAGGAAACGGAAGAAGCAAATCAACGTCGTTATCAGCAATATTTCTCTCAAGAGCGATGGCCAAAGATTAAAAATACCGAAGGTCTTTGAATAAGCCAGTTAGGGTTATTTATACCCCCAGAATGGGTCGGGCTTAAACCGAAGATCCGGAGCGACCCGGCTTAGACCCGGAAAACGAAGAGGCGGGAATCAGCTTTTTCGAATTCCAATGACGGTTCGCATTTAATGAGCGTGCTCCTTGTCATATCAAGGACCTGACAGCTACGCCACTAGCCTGACTCGTGGGGCCCACTGTCCTGTCATCAACCACCATTGTAAGACTCCCGTCCCATGAGATTCCGTGCACGTATTTACTGCAGTTTGCTCGGGCCGAGACATGGAAGTGTAACTCCTCGCGCCGCTCATAAATAAGCTGACCCTCGGAGTTAGGGGCCACTGATAAGACCGAGCATCGTAGACCGGACCGGACCCGGTTCAAAGCCAGTACAAGCGAGCTCGACACATCAAACCGGATAAGCCCGCAAGCTAGTAAGCCCGAGAGATCCGGGCTTCATGATAATCATAACCGGGGTAGCTCTGCCTCCCGCTATTCTTAGGGTCCCGTGTTGATCACTCGACCTCCTGCCCGGAGCCCGCAGCAGGCAGCTGTCACAAACGTACCACAGACGTTACCTGTTCGTACCTGACACACCATAACGGTTGGTGGTGGAACCATGTTTCCCTGACAACACGCCACGTTCCCAGCCACTCCCCTGGCCGAACCAATGAGGACCTGCCGCGTGTCCCTCCAGTACAAGGGCGGTTAGTACCTTAAACCTACCTCCTCCTTCTACTCATATAAATACTCCTATCCGCCCCAAAGGGCCAGGTACGTGCTCTATCCTATTCACACACACAAGGCTTTCACAAGCTTTCTACTTAGGTTTTCCTCCGAGATCTTACTCTCACACCCGAGGGCCTAAGCCGGATTCCAACCCGGCCTTGGTCTTAACGGTGTTCTTGTTTGTGTTGTGATCAGGATCAAGAGACAGCTATATTGGAGTTCTACCTCCGTGACCCCAAAATCAAAGGGCGTCATCAGGGATCGTATCAATCTTCTTCTCCCTGTTAAGGTTTTGGTGTTCATCAATAACTCGGACCGACATTAATGGTGGAAAATCCTCTTCTTGTTCTGTCTTGGGAGAATCTTGCTCTTGCTGATCAATGTGAATTCTTTTCCAAGAAATGGGATTAAACGTTGTCATAATGTATTGGTCGAGAAGAGAATCACAAGGTAAGTATGGAGTTGAAAAAGATAGAGAATATTCAACGATGCCGGTGAAGGAGAAGAAATATGGGAAACAGAGAATAACGAAATGATAGGGATGATAATAAGATTTAGAATCTTGTAAGGAGGAACCCTAGTATATATATATATATATATATATATATATATATATATCATCTCAGTTTGAGCCGTTACAGAACGGGAGTAATTCGATTGGCCGGTCAAATATGCACATAATACAATGGTAACGGGTAACCTAACAAACTAAAATAAGGAAAATAAAACCTAACATATAGGAACTTTTGGCCCATTTTTGCCTCCACATATACTCCCTCTTTAATCTACAAAATTTGCCATTTTGGTTGTCTCACTTTAATCCACAAAGTCCCAAAAAGAAAATGTTTTACTACCTCTGTCCTTAAATGAGTGTCCAAATTTCATTTTAAGGGACACTGAAAATCTCAACTTTTTGAACAATTTGGTAACAACGATTCATATATAATCTTGTTATCTCATTTCCAAACCTTTAGTTTTGCACTTATAAAGAAACCGGTGAAAAAAAACGTTTGGGGAGAAAGTTATGTTAAAAAAAAGACACTCATTTAGGGACAAAGATTTCTTGAAAATTGACACTCATTTAGGGACAGAGGGAGTAATATTTTTACAATAATGAGACTCACTTGTCATACTTACAAGTAGTGTTCTAAAAGACGCCACCTAGGCGCTAGGCGTTCATGTAACGCCTAATTCCCGACTAAGATATTATATCTATTTCTAAATTCTCGGGCCCACCTAAGTCCGTTTAGACCCCGCCTAGGGGTTAGCCCTGTTGTGGCTCCTAGCGACCGTCTAGGGCTTTTTAGAACCTTGATCAGAACAACTATTCATTTACTATTCTCTACCCTAGTTTTTCTCTCCCACTCAACTTTTTTACTTTTCCCTTAAATAATGTGTCAAACCCAAAATTTGTAAGTTAAGGAGGGACGGAATGGTCTACTTGCACAATCCTTTGAGATATAGGATTTGAGAAATTCCAAACAATACCATCCAAAGGTTAGAGTAATTATATACTTGAAATTATATGAAATTTTGGCTTCAAAAATAGAGAAAGTATATAAAATCTAAAATACCTTGCAGACAGATGCAAACATATATATAAGCAAGATTCGATAATTCAATAAAAAAAATCTTTTAAATACGGGTTATGTATTCTTAATAATTAATCTGGAATAATAATTGTTAAACAAGAAAGTCAAATAAATTTTAAAATAAATAAAAATCAACATGCCTTTTATGTATAGAGAGAAATACTCATCATATAACCAACTTTAACCTATATTTATAAGAAAGTTACAGTCAAATTTTTGTCTACAATGAAGAAACAGTTCATCATATAATATCTTCTAAGCAAAACTAACAGTAGAATAAAAATAATTAAAAAAAAAAAAAAGAATTTAATCAAATTATGAAAAAAAATAATAAAAAAGAAGAATACTTGTGAGTTGCTGAGGAAGATAGGTGCGGATCTTGTATGGAAAAGGGAATATCGCAGGAGATTGTTATTCAAGTAATCCCGGAGGAATTCTTCTCCGGGTGGCATCGTAACAAAGTATTTTCTGTTAAGACTAAGGTGCTCTTCGAGCTGCAATCACCAATGAAGATAAAAGATGAACAAGAAGAACACCAAAATCTTAACAGATACTACGTTTGCTACGTCAAAAACGAGAGAGAGAGAGAGAGAGACACTTTAGGAACAAGCACAGCCAACGCCAAGGTAGTTTTGATAGAGTACTGGAATGTATATTGGTAGAGTGAGAGGGGTAATATTGGTTTTGGGAGTGTCGTACAAGAAATAAATTGAGTCCATATTTATTTGGAAAGTATATATAGGAAAATAACAAGGAATTTCAATAGGAATAGAGTTACGGTTGGTGTGGGATACTACTCTCTCGGTCCCTAAATGAGTGTTCATTTTCAAGAAATCTTTGTCCCTAAATGAGTGTCTTTTTTTAACATAACTTTCTCCCCAAACGTTTTTTTTCGAAAAAAAAATTCACCGGTTTCTTTATACGTGCAAAACTAAAGGTTTGGAAAGGAGATTACAAGATTATATATGAATCGTTGTTACCAAATTGTTCAAAAAGTTGAGATTTTCAGTGTCCCTTAAAATGAAATTTGGACGCTCATTTAGGGACAGAGGTAGTATAATTTATGGGCTGAGTAAATTGAGATCTTGTACCCGAAAGTCCGAAACCGAAGGATCTTGGACCACTGTCTGTTTTGTTACAGAACAAAGAGTGTGTTTTGGAGGAAACTAGTTCCTCCCTAAGTCATGAAAAGTCATGTTTTTAACCCTTAAACCTCAAACCTAAAACCCTAAACCCTAAAACTTAAACCCTAAACCTTAAACCCTAGAAACTAGTTTCCCCCAAAATTTTCTCCAGAAGAAACTACTTTGATGAATTGAAAGAACAAGTATTTTTATGGCAATTTTCTGATAAACTCCCTCCGTTCCCTGTAAAAGTGACACTTTTGATCATCTTGATCACACTTTAATCAAAATTTTAAATAAAAAATAATTATCTTAATTAAAATATAAAAAATGTTATTGAAAATATTATCAAGGGCTAATTGCAGATTGGTAACATGAGTTTGTCGAATGTTTGCAATCCCCAACCTAAAAGTTTAATTTTGCAAATTGGTTACCTAGGTTTGTCAATTTTTTGCAATGTTGTGAATGAACTAACTTTCCGTTAATTTTTTGACAGACCTAAACACATGTGCAACGCACATGACTTTTTAAAAGGGCAATCCTGCCATTTTTCGGACCTAAACACATTTGCAATGTGGTGATTGAGTTGCACACCTCCGAAAAATGACATAATTTCCCTTCTAAAAGGTCATGTGCGTTGAACATGTGTTTAGATCTGTTAAAAAATTAACGAAAAGTTAGAATATTCACCACATTGCAAAAAAATTACAAACCTAGGTAACCAATTTGCAAAATTGAACTTTTAGGTTGGAGAATGCAAAATTTAGACAAACTCAGGTTACCAATATGCAAATTACCCTATTATCAATCGTGATACAATAACAATTTTTAAATTTTCATTAAAATCATTATTTTTTCTTCAAATAATTTGTGAAAGTGAAATCAAGTTGACTAAAAATGTCACTTGTTGTGCTGGGACGGAGTACTGAGACCGAAAGAAGAAAAAAACAGATATGAAAACCGAAATCTGGAAGAAAGGCTTTGCCAAACAGATATGAAAACCGAAATCTGGAAGAAAGGCTTTGCCATATATAAATAAAAATGCATTGTACTTATCTCTCTCTCTATTCCTACTTGTGCTCGAATCACACATTACAAAATGGGTAAATTATAAAATAGGGCCTAAAGTCTTTGGAGTGGTGGCATTTTGGGGCTTGACGTGCAAAATTTAGCAAAATAGGGCTTGACTTGACATTTTCATTGCAGAATGGGGCTTTTTAAGTCACATGTGATTTGCACGTGATTGACGAAATATGTCAATTTAAAATGAGAATTAGTTCTTAAGGGGTTAAATATAAAATACTTAAAGTCGCAAAATATAAGTTTTCAAATTTTAAATAAAAAATTTGAAAAAATAATAAGTAATATATTTAATTATTTATTTATTTATTTTTAAACATAAATAAATAATTTTTTTGATGAATTTTTTTGTTCGGATCTAAATAAAAATATTCTAATTTCTAAATAAATTTGATAATTTTTTAAATTTAAATAAATAATCATTTCCTTTCAAGAATAATTTTTTTTCAAATAAAATTGAGAAGTTTTGTTCATCTAAATTGATGGAGATGGTGGTCGATGGTGTTTTGAGACGAGAGAGATGGCGAAGATGTAGGTTGGAAGCGGAGATGTACAAAAAATTGTCAAAATTATTTTTTCAAAATTAATTAATTTATTTATATTTAAAGTTAATTAAAATAAAATTTTTAATACATTAGTTATTTTATTTCAAAATTTAAATTTAAAACTTGAAAATTCATATTTTGCGACTTTAAGTTTAAGTATTTAAATTTAATCCCTTAAGAAGTATTCTAATTTCAAATTGATCCATTTCATCAATCACATGCAAATCACATGTGACTTAACAGACTTTTCTAACGAAAACCATTAAAAAGCCCTATTGTGCTAACAAAGTGTCAAGTCAGGCCCTATTTCGCTAAATTTTGCACGTCAAGCCCCAAACTGGTACCACCCCGAGGACTTTAGGCCCTATTTTGTAATTTAAAATAACAAAAAAAAAAAAAAAAAAATCGCTACCAAACAATCATTCTACGCGTCTCCTTTTCCAAGCTACTACACACAAGCAGGCTTACTAACAATGTTTACTTAAACACTCCTTCCGTCCCAGAATGATCTCATTTTATTTATCATATAAAAGCTCCAAGGTAAACATCAGACGACAAAAAAGTATTACCAAACTAAAAAAACTCTTCAACATCCAGTCACAACAAACTTGAATAAACATCCCAAACAACACACAAGACAAACATTATATGACCTAGGAGAAGGCACACATTTACTGATATTTTATGGCTACTCAACAGAAACAAGAATTTATTTCTTCATCCTGCAGCTTTCCTAGAGTAAGTTTTTGAGGGTCGAGTATCTTGAGATTTTGCAGCAAACAAGTCTGATCGGCCGTTCCATCCTCCTCCTGCCCTCATAGGTGGATGATGCATCGACTGCCTTGCAACTGCTTTTCCAGCAGAACCAACTGTCATATTTGCCAACTTCTCAGCTGTATCATTAACTTCACGTGCTTTGCCCATATACACTCTCGCTGCAAATCAAACATCAATCATTAGTTGGTTATAAAAGCATACCAAGCATATGCTAATCTTACACACCCCAAAACATGAATCAAGTACAGAACTTTGATGGCACTATTATATACTCCCTACGTCCCAAAATGATCTTCCCGCTTTTTTTGTCGTTACTACGAATGAACTTTGAGCAATAATTTTAGGTTGATTAAATTATCCTAATGAAAATCTAAAACTTGTTATTGTTAGTAGTGTTGATGGTGTATCAATAACAAGCTTTAGATTTTCATTAGTATAATTAAATCAACCTAAAATTATTGCTCAAAGTTCATTCGTGATAACAACAAAAAAAGTGGGAACATCATTTTGGGACAGGGGGTGTATATTTACACACACACGCATGGTAGTTAAATTAGCATTATGGGAGAACACGAGGTACTATGGCAGCAGATGCACAAATGATGAATGTATCATTAGGTAATACAATCAGGGGAGACCTAGCAGATGATAACGAAGTCACTACAGATCGAGAATGTTTTTTTTTTCAAAACTAAAAATGATAAAATGAGGTACTAATGGTCCAAATGCTTACTTGGACTGTTCTTCCCAGGAAGTTGGTATCTTGGTTGTTTAGCAGAGCTCTTTAAGGTCATTTCATTTTTAACTGGACCCTGAAGCACAAATGACGAAAGAACAAAAACACACTTATGTTATCAAATAAAGAACTTCTGACAAATCCGCGATACACAAAAACAGCAGACTAAGTGAAGCGAAGGCCGAAGCGGTTAGAGAAGACAAAGGCTCAATAAACATAAGTGGTTGATAGAGAATGAGCACACATAATTAGCTTAAACCTCATTCAATCTTTATACAGCTATCGATAAGCAAAAGTAATTTTTCTGATAATACAAGGACTAAGCTGAACACTAAATTAGATTGACAGCAGTGGTGGGGGAGGTGAGAGGTAGTGGTTGGGGTGGTGGTGATGGAGGTAGTGTTAATGGTGGGGGTTATGATGGTGGTGGTGAAGGGGGTGGGTGGTAGCGGCCGGTGGTGGCGGGAGGAGGGAGGAGGTGGTGGTGGCTATGGAAGTTGAGGAATGGGGTGGTGATGTGGCCCTCCATTTATAAGTGTCAGGGGCGGAAGTGTCAAGATCTTAAGCTTTCATCCCTCCAAAATCTAACGTGGTTAACTTTTAAGGCAGGGGAAGAGAGTTAAAATTAGTACAGTGATTTTTATGATAACTAAAAGGTAAGCACAATGGACAAATACGAATTTGGCAAAAATAAAATACTCCATCCAAAAATAAGAGCTCGTTATTCCTTTTTTGGATGTCCCCAAAGAAGTGTCATACTACAACAACAACAACAACATTACCCCAGTGCCGCAAAGGCTCCCACCTATGGTGGGGTAAGGGGGGGTCGGATGTACGCAGCCTTGCCCCTGTATTAAAGCACAGAGAGGCTGTTTCCAGATGACCCATGATGAAAATTGCGTCGAAAATTGCATGGACTGACTGCTGCTTCATCACAAAGAAGCGCAGACAGTTTAGTGACCCATTTTGCTTTATTCCATCATATTCCCAAGCCAAAAAATAGTGAGTCTTTGACTTAGGCTTGCATAGTGTTACGCAATGAAACTTTACATAATCCATCGTTTTCCAAGGACATTTTCCTTTGGGCTAAAATTTTTGTTTCACTGGGACCCCAATTGGCCTTTGACTTAGGCTTGCATAGTGATTGTAAGCTAGTTTGTACTGCATCAGCAAGAGTAAATAAAGAGGTAGAATGAGCAGCACACACCTGATGATTCATTTCCTTCCGTTGCACGCCTACAAGAGTGACAGGGTAAGATGAGATACAAAGAAAATGATTTAATAAAAACATATCCAAATAGCAAAACAAAGCAAAAAGTTTAGTTGACACTTCATTACAGACATGTAAAAAAACCTTATATCAGAGGATAACATATTCATGAGTAGAAGATGAAGTGAAAACTAAAACTCCAGACAATAACATTAGCTCAAAGTGCTTAAGAATAAAAAAAAAATGGAAGTATTCACACACCTGAAATGAGAGAAGCGCGCAACTTAGGGGAAGGAACATTTGCAGTTGGCTTTGCGTTCAGAAAACTACCGGAATATCTCCTAGTAATTTTCGGCTCCAAAGATCCCCTTACACCAGCTGCAAAACCACACCTAAGTTAACCCAGGTAACTGATTAAAAATTGTCAAAGAAAAACACTTTCCTAAAAAGCAAAACAGACATACCAGATGGAGGAGTCCGGACGAGAGCGGGTTTCGAGCGAAGAGATGGTGGGACATAGTAACAACTCTGCAAAATTGAGGAATAAAAGATTTTCACAAGTAGCAAAAAGAACAACAACAAAAATATTACTTGTTATATTAATAGGTGTATACCTGGAAAAAAGGATGCTGAAGGACATCCATAGCTGTAGGTCTCTTGCATGGATCCCAAGTACAAAGTGACTAGATTTTTAAGATAACAGAGAAATAGCAACAATTATTTTTCCGCCCCAAAATTCACATCCACATCAATACAAAAAGGTCTAGAGATCGACTAGTAGATAGCATCAAAACCAGTACTCACATTGATAAGGCTGATTCCATCCTTGCTCGCGGATGGTATCAGTGCAGAAAGATGTACACCGCTAAGCTGCATTGTCAAATTACAACTATAAGCTCAAATTACAACTATAAGCTAAACTGAAAAAAATGCAGGTGCGTAACTTGGATGTAATCTCCCTGAGAAGGGTAAAGGATGCAAGGCTGACGATAGAAGATTAAAGTATGCAAGGAAAAGAATGTCCACCCAATAGGGCATAGACTGTCTCCACCTTTTGCTTCTAAGAAAAAGCTTTAGAAAGCATGCTTGTAGACTTCTAAAGACAATCCATTCATGTTGTAGGACTGTTGAAATCAACTTCAAAACAAAGAAAAATGAAACTAACCTGCGGAAATTGATAGTTCATAGCAGAAGCCAGTTCAAGCCCCTCAGCCCAGTCACTTTTTGTTGGGTTACCAATCACACTGCATATTTTATAGATCTCATCTGCTTCACTGCATAATGCATAAAATGGACAATACATGCTATTATTTCTGAAGTTCGCCAGCACAAATCTTTAAAACCCACCCCACTCCTACCCCAATGCTGTACACTTAAGAAGTTGTCAATATAACATATACAACTACAGAATTTTTCTCAATCCAATATAAAGTAATAAAGGGAACAAATGGATGGAGAAACCAGCGCCAAAGGCAAATGTGTAAAGAAGCATGTTACATACCACCATATATACTGTCAGTAGACTCAATACCAATTAGCAAGTCACAAAAGCATGAACGTGTTTCAACAACGCAATAGTAGAGAAACCAATGCCTACCTTGAACCAGGGAAAAGGGGACGAAGAGTGAACAGTTCAGCCATGATCGCACCCATTGCCCACATATCTGGTAAATGAAGAAAAACATAAGTTTGCAAAATTTGATTAACTACTCGTTAATTGCATTCCCATCTACTCACCAACAGCAGAGCCATAAGTTGGTGACTGGAGAAGAACTTCAGGTGCGCGATACCTGGGAAATCCAAACTTAAACAATGACAAAAGAAAATCTAACTGGCCGCCAAAGGCCTAATAGAAAACATGACAAATTACAAAAGGAACAATTTACTAGTGTATATTGCTGAGACACGTATAAATAGAAGGAGGACACCCACCAGCGTGTTGAAACATAGTCAGTGTACGGAGGCTTGGAGCTTATCTCACGGGCAAGACCAAAATCAGCTAATTTTATCACGTCTTTAGAAACCAATAAGTTCTCTGCCAATATGCAACAAAATATATAAAAATATGAAGAAAAAAATCTACAAAAAAGGTTTAAGTGATATCAGCACATTAAAAGATTAAACAACAAAAAGCACATCGACCACAAAACAATTATTTGAGGGGCAGTTTTATATAAATTTTGAAGGAACTGAAAAAATTGATTCCCAGGCCTACACAGAAGAACTATTGGCAAGGAACCGAAAAAATAGACACCCTTGTCTTATCCCAAGGAGGACAACTACATCCCTGGAAACTACCCACTATTGTTTTTCAATATAAGTCATCTGCTGAATGAGAGAAACTGATCCTCATTTTTGGCAAGTAATACACTAGCGTTATCTTTTTCTTATTTAAATAACAAGATAAAATCTTTATGACAAAGCGTGCTGGAGTTAAATGAACAACGAATCTGTTTCTTGATTGCAATAGGCAATCTAATCCACCAGGTAGATTAAGAAAAATCACCTGGCTTAAGGTCTCGGTGGAAGTAGCCACGCTGATGCATGTGTGCAAGCCCTTGAAATACTTGGAAGCACCAATTTCTTATTTCGTTTTCTGAAAAATACTTCACTCTGTCATTCATAAGTTGGTAGAGACAGCATTCCTGTGGAAACAGTAGAACAGTAGGTTTCAAACTAAAGGACAGAATGCAACCAGTAACAGTAACGATTGCATACAAAAAGATGTGGCATACCATGTATTCAAAAATAAAGTACAAGATATCATTTTCTCTGATGACTTCTTTCAGCTTCACAATAGTTGGATGATTCATCTTTCGCAATGACTGCCAAATGAATAAAGCTTGTTCATATGAAATGCAAAACAACATCCAAAAACAAGTCTGGAAATAGCTAACAAATCAACCTTCACTTCTCTCAGATTTATGCATTCCTCCCATGAATAATACTTCCTCTTCATCTTTTTAACTGCGACCTGTAAATATAGATCATCAGTTTAGAAGAACATACACCTCATAATGTTTTCGAGGTAAGGTGTTATAAATACTTACAACTTCACCCGTCTGCTTGTTCAACGCTCGCCAGACACTCCCAAATGTTCCATTACCAACTTCTTTGATTATCTTGTAACTACACAACCAAACAAAAGCCACTAAGCAACTAAAATTAACCGCACACATAACCGAACATCACAAGCATAAATAAGAGAAGTGCACCTTTCCATCTTGTGGCTTCAACTGATCGTAGCTCTTTATTTTTACTGAAGTGATGCGGACATAGAAGAAACTTTTATCTATAATAGATAACTATAGGGGAAACCTAAATAACTAAACTAATATACTGGAGGATCTAGCTGAATCCACCTTCAATTTTCTATAATATCATGCATAAGCAAAAGACCTGTATGCTTCTGGTGGAGAGGCTTCACAGCCTTATTAATGAAAGATACAAGATCAATGACGCCAATACATTGATATGGCACAAAGAGCAGGGGGGGTTCAGAACTGCGGTACATCCTGACCGATATTCTAGTATCAGTATAATGAAGGCCAACAGAAAGAATGACCACCAATCAGCTTACTAATAGATATCCCCTAAATAATGAACACCTAGCTCGGAATAAAATTGCATTATGCCTGCTGAACTGATCACTTGATATAGGTTTACTAAGTGCAGTTGACAAAGGAAACAAGAAGGAAACCACCAAGGATAAGAAAACGCCAGTCAAGGACCTCCTGAAAAGAAAAAACCTGGTTTTGGAAACAATCTGACCAGAGGCAAACTTGCTCCATGTCTTAGAGAAACTTAAGTGCTCGTAAACCTGACAAGTAAAAAGATAAAAACTTGATCACTTAAACTGTTTAAAATGTTACACAAGGCAAAACTCAATCTATCGAAAAAGAATAAACTGTATGCGCAAATACACATGCTAAACTGAGAGCAGTATTTTTTTTTCTCTTGATCATTATATAAATATTTTCAACAACAGTTAAGGACGCATTGAACTTGTGAATTATGTACCTTACTACTCAATTAAGAGCAAAATAAGAAACAGTACCTAAATAACAACCTCACAAAGTTACATGTTTCAGGCAATTACAAAATCGCAATAATATGGAAACTCTTCTCTAACCTGGATCTCAAACCTCTCCAAAGTGAAATCAATTAAAAGGGCTCACCCCCTTGAAACTGAATTTAAGCTAGTTGGAAATAGAATGACACTCATTATATTCATCTTCCTTGTCTTATCACACATTTGTTTCTTAGGCTAATATATGGGATATGCACACTCCTTCATCTGCGTAATCATGTATCTGAGAATTGGTCTTCACACATCAACTCAACCCAACCACTTAAGTTCAGCCACATGAGTCCTTGTCTACCAATTCTATTTGATTGGAAGTCCATCTTAGTTTTGCTCATCCCTTTCCCCAAGTCATGTGAAGAACTTAAGACTTCCTTATGGGTGCACCAAGAGCAAGAGGTTCATGTTGCAAGTGACGGAAACATCTCAAGCGATATATTGACCTCATTCTGGGATTCAAATTCTTCAAGGCTCCATTATTAACTCCAGTTGAGTTAAGAATCCATTTCATTAAAAACTACTCGCTCCCAAAATAAAAGTCGCATTTGCCTTTTGGGGCTGTCCCATAATAAATGTCACATTTTTAAATAAGGAGACGAATTTAGGGAAATTTAGTCAATGTAAAGCACAACTCTTTAAAACGTTGACAAATCAAATGTGACATTTATTCAGGGATGGATAGTGGACATGAATAAAAGTCACATTAGCCTTTTTTGCGTTAATTTTCAATAAGCTGTGAAAATAAAGCGATTGACTTGCATATTAAACAATTTGGTAATCCCTATTCCAAACCCTTGATTTGGAATAGGAAGAAGAATTGTAATTAAGCTAACTTCGAATTGCTATTCCGATTTTTGGAATTAAGTAGCCAAACACACCCTTAAAACACTTTATCATGATTGAAACTTATAACGTACATAGCCAGCAATACAAACCTAGTAAGCCGATCCAATCCGAAACATAAATTAGAAGAGGAAGCATCATCCAATATGAACCCAAAAAAAATCTGAGATGATAAAGTCAAAGGGAATAATATCATACATATAGAGAACATGAACAGTAAGATTCATTACAAGAACAAAGCAGAAACAGTAAATCTATAGCTCAGAAATCAGATTCAAAAAAATAACGGAAAATATATCACATCTGAATCGAATACGAACAAGCAAACATACGAATTGTGGAGAATAATAACAAAGATGAATAAGAGAGAGAGAAAGGGAAAAGGGGGAAAACCTATGGTGGCCGGGGGAGGAGGGCGAAGGCCCTATATCGGCACTGTTGTTTCGATATGTATGAAACTGGAACAGATCCGATCCTTCTCTCTCAACCCTCATTATATGTGCATCTAGTACACATCTACTATTCTGTCCTTACCATAAATAGAATAATATTAGGTAAAAAAAATCACAAAATATTAGGTGTCAAGATTTTATTGGTGTTTTTAAAAAGGCTGTAGCAGGTCCGTTATCGATTCAACCAATAAAATATCGTCACCTCATTTTTTTTGTTACAAAAATGGTAGTAAAGTGAGCTACCACTCCGAACCGGGTAGGAAGATATTTTATGAACAAGATTTGTGAACTTATTTTGTGCCTCTAGCATTGCTCTCATAAATATACTCCCATGGATGAGTAATTATTTTTTCTTGTAAAGGAGAAAATGTTAAGAGTAAAGGGAAGTAAAACAAATAAAAAGGGTTTTGAACAAATTAAAATAAATAAACATGTTTCTGAACAAATTAAAACTAAATGCGTCGAAAATAATTAAAAATAAAAAAGTGATATTCATTATGGAATATGGGAAGTAAAATACTAAAAATTAATTATCATATTTCATTAATTATATATTTATATGAAGAAATACGATAATCAACACCCTTTTTGTTGTTTTGTATCTTTCTTGCCGTTATTGTAATATTTTTTTTGTAGCACGTTGTTATTGTAATATAAAGATTGATTTACGACCACTTAATATTTTTCTACTTTTTTCTTATTTAATAGAAATAAAACTTAATTTTAAATATATTTGTACATACTGCACTCAATAATCATGTAGCTTATCTAACTTTGTTGGTAAGATGCATTATTCATAACCTTGTGGTTATGTGTTAATATAATAATTTGTATTATTGTATATTTTTAAGCTATATTATAATCATACACATTTATAAAAACTTGAGCAAGAGATGAAATGAGTATTTTCTGTTGATGTGCGGTATTACTAACAATGCAAGTGTTCATTTAATTTTTGAGTTATAGTATGTTACTATATCCATCCAAAATATGATATTTTATAATTTTCTTATCTATTTAACTGAATTTTTAATAAAAATTTATTAAACTAGTTGTAAGAAACTCTAAATATTACAGATAGTAATTTTAATCATGTAGTAAAATTGATTCTTAAATTTATAAAAAATGATTTTTTTTCTTAAGTTGACAAAATATTACATTAATTTTGATACTCGAGTGTCGTGTTAACATGTAAAAATATATGGTCAAGGTGAGTAATTTTTATATAAAAATATCAACAATCTTTTTTTGAGCAACTAAAAATATCAACAATATGAAAAATTCTTGTTGCTATTCACACTCATTATATATAATGAAAAATAATTTGGTTAGTACTTCAACATAGTATCAATCTATATATAATATGAAAGCAAAAGAATTCCTAGGCTCCACAGCTTGCCACGTGGCATTATGACTTGGAAAGCCACGTGGCGGTTTTCCATTAGTCGAAGAAAATGTCATGATTTAAGAAAAAAAACCAAGCTGCAAAAAATTTGCCTGACTTGCTCAAATAAGGAAAATTTGAAATTTAAATTTTAAATTTGGATCATAATAAACACATAATAAAACGCATATAGATCTTTTTGGAGATATTTTAATACAATTATTAAGCAGATCTTAACTATGCCATCTTTTTTTTCTTTCAAAAAAACGAAACTATGCCATCTTTTTCTAAAAAACTATGCCATCTTTTTCGGAGATTTTGTTTTTGAGATCTTTTATGATATTTTTTCAAAATATTTTTTATGAGATTTCGTAGCTTCAGGAAAAAAAAAATAGCTTCTAAAAAAATCGGCTGCCTTGCTCAAATATAATTTAAAATTTATAAATTTTAAATTTTAAATTCAAAATTCAAAATTTTCATTTTTAGGTAAGAAATACGTTTTATTATAAGTATGCATAAATACAATTTACATTTCAAAAATAACTGACATAAATTTAGTTGTTGTTTTCGAAAAAACAAACAAACATAAATTTAGATGTTAGGTATGCATAAATTGAATTTGAATTTGAAAAAGTAAATCTTAATTTGAAGAAGAAACGGATTATTAAACTTATTGTTACATCTTTTCCTCTATTCCTTATATATCCTAAATGCCATCCATGTATACCTTCTTGAGTTAATAATTACCAAAAAATAAATCCAATCAAATCTTTGCATGCTTACCAGAAATTCAAACTAAAAGTCAAGAATAGAAGAAATTAAGGTAAGTTTCTGTAAATATTGTGAATGATAGACAAAGAGAATATTCATGTTGATTTGATGAAATTAAGCACAAATTAACTCAAACATGCGGCAAAGTTTAAAATAGTGATTGCATCGGTATTTTTTTTTCTAAAGACATCTACACTCCACTCTTCTTCAGGTAATTTCAATCCATTTGTTTCTCTTCCAATCTGTCTTGCTTTTGTTTTTGTTCTATTATTACTCGAGGTTATTTTCATTCGATTATTATTGTACTTCACTATCACTACTCGAGGTTTGAATCCCAGTTATGTGTGTGTGGTTTTCCCTCAATATTGCTTCAAGTTTTGTGTTGTTTTCTTCTTTTAATCTGTGTAATCCATCACGTAATTCTACACTTTTGTAATTCATTATTTTTTAATAATATTTTTTGTGCTTTGATTCTACATGTTTTGTAAGTGTTTTATTTATAAAATTAACGTTTTAAATTTTTCAAAATTCAAATTGAGTCTTTGTTTCAGGCTTTAGTTTCAGCCTCCACGCCAATTTTTCACAGCTAGGGTTTTATTCATCTTTTTAGCAGCCAAGATTTTTACTTCATCAGGTAATTCTAAATTCTATATTTTCTTTTATAATGATTGTTGTGCTTTGATTCTACATGGTTTGTAAGTGTTTTAATTATAAAATTAACGTTTGAAATTCTCACGCCCTCTTCCTTTCATTCTTCCTCCTGCTAATACAGGAGAAAGATGCCCTGAAACAATGATATTCCCTCTTTTTCTAATTTACACTATTTTTAATTTACTCTCTATGTCCCGGAAAAATAGTCCCTCTTTTCGTTGTTACTACGAAGGAATTTTGAACAATAATTAAGACTATTTTTAGTTATCTTAATGTGATTCTAAAAATTGGTATTAATAATATTTATAATAGTGTATCAATAACAATTTTTTAATCTTTATTAAAATAAATAAGAGTAACTTTAATTATTGCTCAAAGTTCCTTCGTAGTAACAATGAAAAAAGAGGGACTATCTTTCTGGGATAAAGGGAGTACTTTTTACTATATTCCGCCTCGAGTTTGTCAATTTAAATGTTGAATTTGGTCGAGGTTTTGTAGTTTTGATAACTCATAGAATCATCTTTCTGACCAAATTGAGTTTTTGTTTACACTTTTTTATTTCATTTTTTTCGATATCTTGATCAGTATTTGGTGGAGGTTTTCGTGAAGTTATACCTTTAAACACTTTACCTATTTAACCCAGAAGTCATAGCCTAATCTTTTTATTCATATCTATAAGTGTATGGTGAGTAGTAGTAGTAGTAGTTTGCAATAATTCCAAAACAAGGTCTACTGTTTATATTTATTATGTATAAATAATTACTCTGCTTTATAAAAACGACCATCCTAAAAAGCAATGGACGGTTAAAGACTTGCCATGGGTTTTGTTATTGCATAGTAATCCATGGAAGAATGAAACCTCCCAAGTGAGGTCAGTGTAGGTTTCGGACAGTTTCAGCTAAAAAAAGGGTTGAAGTCTCTTAACATTAGGTATGAGAACGGACGAATCAGTTCGGACGTTGTTGCTCATGTACTGTAATTCTTTCTGTTTGAGGTGTATATGTTGGGATATGTGTTATTCATTGAGATCCACATGAAGGTGCAATTTTGGGACGGAGGGAGTATCTTTTATATTTGCACATATTCTATGTTTTTGTTTTTCTTTTTGTACCGTGGAGAAAGTATTGAGCAAAAGCTCAATTATTTATTAGTTTACAATGATACTTCACTTATATCCCATTACAAGATTTTTTTCTTATTTAGTATCTCCTACAATTCTTATATCCCATTACAAGATTTTTTTCTTATAAAATCAGACCCATTTCTTATTTAACTATACTTTTATAATATAAGAATTGTTCAATTCTTATATTATAAAATCAGACCCATTTCTTGAACAATTCTTATAAGAAAAATGATACTTCACTTATATCCCATTACAAGATTTTTTGAACAATTTCGAACTGTTCAAAAAATGTGCCTTCTTCTAGAATTTCTTCTGCTTTCACATTAATCCATGTGGCATTATGACGTGGAAAGCCACGTGGATTTTTTTGATTGGTCATCCATCCTCCAATTCTTTCAATTAAAAAAAAAAAAAAAAATCGGCATATTGACTTAAAGGAATTCAAAGATAATTTCAATTTTGAAAATTTTAAAAATCTCAACAAGATAATCCTAAAATTATGCAAATATTGATATGTATTACCTTATTTGAATAAATCTTTTTCTTAATTATGCGTTAAAGTAAGTGTTTTAAATGTTTTCCTAATTTAAGTACAATGACAATTTGAATTTTAATGGTGGAATTCAAATCTGATTAGTTTATATGATAACTTAAATATAAATATAAGAGATAATCAATCAAAATCTTTTATTTCAAAAAGTAGTGAATCTCTAAAAGCTTGCCAACATCAATGTAGTCTACTGAGTATGTAAATCATATCGTCATTTTTTTTTTCTAAAAAAATAAATCATTATTTTATAAATAACTATAGATGTTAACTTCAATATATATTTAGAATATTGATCAAATCTCACCAATACAGCTATGCATCATTCATTTAGCTTTTGATTGGTCCAATAGTCTCAAAAGTTAAAAAGTTCATCATCTTAATTCAAATATTCGGATTCTAGATTTCCTTAAATATATTAACATAAAAATCTCAAGTTACATCATAATTAAAAAAATAAACAACAATAACCCTAAATTGTAAATTATTTGTTCTTATCATTATCTCTCAATCATTTCAAATTCAAGAATGTTTCACTATAACCATTTATACATTCTCTTTAAATGCACATGGCAAGGGTGGGAGCCGAAAATTACATTCTCTTTAACCTCCTTCATTGCTTTCTTTTCTTTTCCCACAAAGATTTTACTTTTCATTCAGGCATCAAGATTATTCAAGTCTTCCAGGTAATTCTATTTTTTTACTTCACATTACGTGCCTCCCAATTCTTTGACTACGCATGTTAGTAGTTTTTGTTTAATTGTTCCAACTTGATGTTATTATTTTACTGTTCATTTGTTTACATCATTACATATTCATAATTCTGATTTTTTTTTCACAATTTCGAACTGTTGGACATATATAAGAGATACCTAGCAGTGTGTTGATTTTGGATAATGATAGACAAAGGGAAAATTTATTCCGAAGCTGTGAAGCGACAAACGTTGAAAGACCAAGTTTAACATTTTTTTTTTTAATTCTAACGGAAAGAAAAAACCCTCCGCCCCTTTAATTCTGAAAAAAAAAATCGTCTCCAAAATCTTTCTATCGCTAGCTCTAATCGTCTGATTTCGATGAAAACACATACTCTACTGAATAATAAGGTATTATTTTAGTATTAAATGTTGTTCAAGAAATGGGTCTGATTATGTTTATCACCATTAATTTTTTTTGCAGGTTCTTCCTTTTCATTCCAACTCGCCATGGAAGCTTCAATTCTCGTACTTCCATAGAATGATTATTTTTTATTTTTGGTTTAGTAATATAAGAATTGTTCAAGAAATGGGTCTGATTTTATAATATAAGAATTGTTCAATTCTTATATTTTTGGTTTACAATGATACTTCACTTATATCCCATTACAAGATTTTTTTTCTTATTTAACTATACTCCCTCCGTCCTAGAAGAAGGCACATTTTTGGTAAAATTGATCAAATTTTGACTAATAGTTTTTTTCATTTTCATTAAAATTATTACTCCCTCCGTCCCAAAGTAAGAATCCTACTTTCTATTTTGTTACTAAGGAATATATTGTATTTACATTAGTGGTTAAAGTTTGATCAAGTTTTCTAAAAGTTTCACTTCTGCTGGGACGGAGGGAGTATTTAGTTAATCATTTTTTTAGCATTTTTCGTTTTAATGTCATTCTATTTTGTTATATATAGGTTTGACACTCAGTGAAGAGCAAGTTAAAAATTGTGCATTGGCTGAGATTGATAAGTTATTGGCAGCGAATTACAGCGGTCTGCAAAATTTTAAAGATATGCCACAACCAAGTAATTCTGTAATTTCTGATGCGGAGAATATGCTTATATTGGATGAAATTTCGTATGATGTTGGGGAGATGAAGGCTGAGCACTCTAGATTACATAAATGTTTGACTGAAGAACAAAGGATGGTTTATGAAAAGATCATGACGGCTATTGATAGAGGAGATGGTGGAGTTTTCTTTTTGTATGGGTATGGTGGCACGGGGAAGACTTTCATATGGAAGACATTGTGCTCTGCCTTGCGAAGTAGGAGGGATATAGTTCTTCCGGTGGCTTCTAGCGGTATAGCTTCGTTGCTACTTCCGAGGGGTAGGACTGCTCACTCCAGATTTGGCATACCCATACAAGTCGATGAAAGCTCAACTTGCAGTAAGATTAAGCCAGGTTCTGATTTGTGTGGTCTCCTAAAGAAAACGAAGCTGATAATTTGGGATGAGGCTCCGATGGCCCACAAGCACTGCTTTGAGGCGCTTGACCGGAGCTTGAGGGACATTATGCGTACTAATGATGGTCGTTGCTCTGATAAGACCTTTGGTGGATTAGTTGTTGTGTTTGGAGGAGATTTCAGGCAAATATTGCCTGTTGTGCCTAAAGGAAGCCGACATGATATTGTACATGCTGCCATCAGTTCATCTAAACTTTGGAATTCGTGTGAGGTCCTAAAATTGACAAAAAAACAAGAGATTGCAGGTAAATGATCTAATTTAAAACTCTTTACATATTACATTTCCCTGTTGCAGAAACTAAATGTTTCATCTCATTCATTGCCTAAATGTAGGTACATTCCTCTTCTTCTTCTGATGTTCTAGAGATCAAAAATTTTGCTGAATGTATATTACGGGTAGGAGATGGGGATGTCGGTGAAGAAAATGATGGAGAAGTTGACATTAAGTTACCCGATGATATTTTGATAAGAGATACAACTGATCCTATTGCAACCATCGTTGAAAATACGTATCCTGACATATTACACAATATGCGTATTGATGGATTTTTTCAGGATAGAGCAATTTTGGCACCAACTAATGAGATAGTAGATACTATCAATGATTATGTGATGTCGCTGATGCCCGGTGAAGAAGTGTTGTATATGAGTTCTGATAGCATCAGCAAGGAGGACGGAGATATTGCTGGCCGCGAGGATGTATTTTCTATTGAGTTTCTTAATACGATTAAATGCTCCGGATTGCCGAACCATTCCATACGTCTGAAGGTTGGGTGTATAGTGATGCTACTCAGAAACATTGATCAAGCTTCGGAATTATGCAACGGAACGAGAATGATCGTTACAAATCTGGGAAAACATATAGTTTAAGCAAGAATTCTTTCAGGAAAGAATAAAGGAATGAAGGTGTTTGTGCCCAGAATGATGTTGAGCCCGTCAGATATGACAAAATTCCCTGTTAAATTCCAACGTAGGCAGTTCCCATTAAATGTTTGCTTCGCTATGACTATAAATAAGAGTCAGGGACAGTCACTTTCTCATGTTGGGCTTTACCTTCCTTGAACTGTATTCAGTCACGGGCAGTTGTATGTGGCAATCTCGAGAGTTACAAGCAAAAATGGGCTCAAAGTTTTGATTTGTGAAAAGGATGGTGAAACAAGCGAGGTGACTACTAATGTGGTTTATAAATAAGTTTTTCACAAATTATGAGGTAATCCAAAATTTATGAACTTTCATTATTTATTTATTTATTATTTATACATTATTATTATTATTTTTGTCGGTATGAACATTTATTGAGCTAACCCCCCCCCCCTTTTAATCCCTTCCTGTAGATTGGAGACAAGTTTGATAAACGCAGCGGCCAACCAACCGAGGAACATCTTCGCAACTCTAACATGTATATTCTTGCACAGCTATTTCAATTGTCTATACTCTCAAATCCAAAGACCTAAATATTTTGGGTGGGTAATTTTGGTTAAGTTCAGAATGGATAGAGGAAAGAATCCAGATTGTGGAGAAGCTGGAAAAAGCAAAGTTTTTATGTTGAGTTCAGACACTTAAACCAGTGCGGGGGGGGGGGGGGGATGGCTATTTTTGTAAGTCTACCAAAAGTACTATACAACAACTTTGGAATTTTTTTAAAAAATGCAGAAGATACAAAAATCCCTCTTGATAATTGTGAATGCTCAATGATGGATTGTAGAGAGTAAACATGCAAAGCATGTTAAAAATTTCTACTATATCCGTCCCAAAATAATTGTTTAATTTTTTTAAAAAATTTTCTCTTGATTAATATAAAACCTGTTGTATTCTGGGATTGCAATTTGTCTATATGCCTTTGTATTCTGGGATTGCAATTTGAGTCAATTTTTATGCTCCCAAAAGTGTTCCTGTTGGTACCATAGCCATGATCTCACTATCCCCATAAATAATGACCTGGGCTTAACTCTAATAGACATGGGAGTGAACAAGTCCTAGCATTGGTTTGAGTAAACTTGAGGAAGAGCTGTTTTAAAAATAATGCATTATGTATTGGAACTCATTCAATCTGAAATGTCATTAAAGTATTTTGTCAATATTAAGAGTTTACATCTCCTATGAATGTCGTCTGCTTGTGTATCATATTATCTGAAGCAGAATAAATTTTATGACGTGAGATATATTCTCTGTGTAACAGGAGGCTTACACAATTTTGTCATCGGAGGAAGAGAGAAGATTGTACAATTGGAGTATAGCGAGAAGTGGAAATCCAGATAAATATACATGGCCATTTGAGGTTGATTCCCATTTCGTTTTTCATGATCAACAGGAGGAAGTGTATCTGGCTTTTCATCATCAACAGGGGTAGTGCATTTGGCTTTTCATCATTAATATAGGGTAGTGCACTTGGTTATTTTTTCACTATTAGCTTCTACGGCTTTGGTTGAATTTTTTTTTGTGATTAAAGGAGTCTTGGGATAATCTATGTATGAAGCACAAGTTGATTTTATGAAGTAACTTTAATTTCGTATTTTTGGTATATTAGAGCATTTGTTAAGCTACTCTGGCTATTTGGGTTTCTGAATGAGAAGGGAAAGTGATACATTTCCTTTGAAAGGGATTTTGTGAATGATTATACTTTCTCTCTCCCTCTCTCTCGGTTGAAATTTTTTTCCATAAGTTTTTTTTAATTAATTAGTTTTACTATTCCCGTCGAATTTCGACGGGCTATGAACTAGTATGATAAATATTACGTAAATAATACTTGTAATATATAGTTAGTTATTTTAAACATGATAAATAATTTTGCATTATGTTCAACAATTGTTTAAAGCTCTAATAAAGAGTACTGATGCTGCAAAAAAACGTCTCGGATCAGTCATTCGTCTAGCGGTTCGGATAAATCCAGTAATGAGAACTTCCTCGCTCAGATCTGCGCACGATGAACAAACGTAAACTACGCCGGGGCTTCACCGGCAAAGGCCCTCCGGCGTGAGAGTAAGAATACAGGTGGTATATATGAATAGAGAAATCAATTGACTAGTTTAGAGCCAAATAGTTCATTACCCGTCTCCTGTTGTGAGGACATGTTTATATAGGCGTGGGTGAATGAGTCCTGACTTGTTAAGAAAGCCAGGGAGCCCGTGTTATTGTGGGACTCGTATTCCTTGGAGATAGACTCCGGATAAGGATGAGTGGCATCCCAGTTATCTTGTAGAATAAATATCCTTGTTTAGATAAGGATCTTCACTGTTAGAGTTATAATCAAAATCCGTAAGTGGACTCCCTGTGATAATGGGAGGTTTACAATACATCTCGGCCCGTCATCTAGTTCGACTCGTCATGGAGGCCGCCTAGGGATTGGGCTTCTCTAGTTCGGCCTAGGCAAAGACTGCCTGCTCGGCTTGATTGATGTCGGCCTATAGCATAGGCTTCTGGTGAATGGGCCTCTCGGTATAGGCCTTTTAGGTGTATGGGCCGAGAGCATATGGGTCCCATTTACCCAAGTCGGTTTATGTCGTTCAAGTACCAAAATTTGGTTAGTACTTCAACATAGTACCACTTTTTTTTTTCAACATAGCACCACACCAAAATTTGATACCGCTTTTCTTATTAAAAATACTTGTACTTCAGCATAAGTATCAAAATTACCATTTGACTCTTACCTTTAGAGTTGTCTAACTGAGTTATATTGATATTGTAGTTAGACCATCTCCAACGGTACTCTAAAACTCCAAAAATAGAGTATTGTTTTACTCCAACAGAACTCTAAACATTGCTCTATCAATAGTGCAACTTTATCACTTGCTTCAATTTTGGTGCAAGGGATAGTGCTGCGCTATCCCGTTTTTCTTCTTCTTTTTCTTTTCAAATATCCGTTTTTTGTTTTTCTTTTTGATATATATGAAAATATTTTACAATATAAAATTATATAACCTACTACTCCCTCCGTCCCGGCCTAAGAGTTTGAGTTTGACTTTACACGGAGATTAAGAAAAAGTAAATGTTGTGAGAATGAAAAAGTAAGTAAGAGAAAGTAGGAGAGATAAAGTGAGTAGGGAGTTTTTGTTGTGAGGATGACAAGTGGGTCCCATAGTTCATTTTAGGTAATAAAGCAACTAAGAACCTTAGGCTGGGACAGACCAAAAAGGAAAGTAAGAACCTTAGGCTGAGACGGAGAGAGTATTATTTATATATGTGAAACAATAATGAATATTTTTTTTTATCATATTCTTATTTAGTATAAGATTTGAAACAAACTGTTGGAAATATTTGGTTTAAAAATTGCACTATTAAAATAGTGCTATTTTTGCACTAAATTGTTGGATATGGTCTTAACATGCAAACTAACTGGAACTATGAGAGAGTGTGAGAGACTTAAGAATTAGTAGAGAGAAAGAGTATAGAGAAGGTGTGGAACTAAAATGCTAGGAGGGAGGGGGTATTTATATGCAAGCAATTTTTGACATTTTTTTTTTCATTTCTGGCCGAAAGTTAACTGAACTAACGGCTAGTTTGAAAACTAGCCGTTTTTGGTCAGACGTCAGACATGGGGAGTGGGGGGGGGGGTGCCGGTGCAAAAAGTGGAAAAAGTAGCCGTTACCCGGTTCAACCGCCGGTTTGATTCACGGTTACTAACCGGCGGTTGACCGGTTTTGAGAGTCACCTAACCGAAACCGGACCGGCTAAATACGGTTGACGAGTGAACCGGTTGCCGGTTAACCGGTTTTCCGGTTTTGACCCGATTTTGAACGGTTAAAAACCGGCGGTTAGCCGGTTTCCCTTTTTTTTTTTTTTTGCCATGTCTAGTCCGGACCCTATAATAGTGACCTTAAAAGCAAATAAATAAGAGGTGGTCTCCCATGAGAACAAGGGGATCCGTCTCATGCATGAGACGGGTCGCCCCATGACCCATGGGCCGAACCCGCCATGTGGCAACCCACCATTGGCCGATTTTTTTTTTTTTTTGAGTTTTTATATTTTTTTTCGGCTTTTCAGTGGTTTAACAAAAAATAATAGTTACCATCTCTTAATGTAACATTGTTCATAAGTAAACGTAATACTTGTTTTAAAAAAACAAAAGCTCGTTTTTACCCATTTTTCCAAATGTAATACTAAATATAATTGCATGTAACCCAAACAATATCTAAATGTAATAATCATCTATGCTGAAATATAATAGTGCTTTAGCTAAAATGTAATATAATGTGTATTTTAAATTTTATTTTTTAAAAGAAAATAACATTTGAAAAGTAATAACTTATGTATATGAATGTAATAGTAAGTTTATACAAGTAAATGTAACACTTTGATTGACGAAATTGTAACAGATTTCTATAAATAATGTAATACTTTTACATGTATCATGATAAATTTGACCCCATTGTAACTTCATGTTTGAAAACATATAGATATCTATACATATGTATTACAATTATGTACAAATACTATTACATATAAATAACACGTTTGTTACATTTTAGTTATAATAAGTATTACTTTTGGAAAACGAATAAAACATAGAAAAACACTATTACTTTAAGAGATGGTAACTATTACTTTAAGAGATGGTAACTATTACTTTTCACAAACCAAAAAAAAAATATAAAAAATTAAAAAAAAAATTCGGCCAATGAGGGGCTGCCACGTGGCAGGGTCCCCCATGGGTCCTGGAGCAGGGTTGTGGGTCGGGTAATGGGTCAAAAAAATGACCCGTCTCACCCATGAGACGGGTTGGAGTGTTCTCACACAAGTTTTTATCAATAAATAATACTCCCTCTGTCCCGCTTTAAGGTTCTTACTATCATTTTTAGTTTGTCCCAATTTAAGGTTCTTGCTTTGCTTTATTACCTAAAATGGAAAGTGGAACACACTTGTCATTCTCACCACAAAACTTATCTACCCACTTTCTCTCTCCCATTTTACTTTTCATACTCACAGATTTATTTATTTTTAATCTCGGTGCAAAGTTAAACTAAGAACTTTAAATTGGGATGGAGGGAGTAATAAATTAATTGAATGACGATATGTCATGATAGGTGAAAAATACTAGTCAATAGAATTAACCGAAAACTCATAACAACGAGGTATGAATGATGTCTTGTGTAATTTTCAACAATTTAACAAGGCATGTATGAGTGTTCATCGAATGAGAGAATAACTACTTCAATATTGATGTAATTTTTGTATGAATAAAAGAATTAAACCAAAAATTGTTTGGTTCCTCGGAATTTCTACAACGTACAGTAGTAATTTTTTTTTTTTAAATAACTCCCATCAAAAAGCCGTCTGTGTCTCTTTTAGACCAGAGATGAAAGAATTAGATCGCTTGTATCAAAATTCATGAAATTCGTCGTCCCATCAACTGGTGGCGCGTGGCTTCTACTGCCTCCGTTGAGCGCGTGGTGGTGGTGTTCATCACCGGTGAGGCTGAGATGTTGGGAGTTAGATGGTGGGTGGTAGTACATCCGAGCAGTTTGTGGACAGTGAGAGTGAAATCTACAAACCATTCTCACTCCTAAATCCAACATCTCTACGTACTTACTCATTTTTTCAATTTCCCAATTTCTACTGTGTGTTTGTGTGTGAGAGAGAAAGAGAGAGAGAGAGAGAGAGAGAGAGAGAATTGGTTTTTGATGAGAGAGAGATTGGGTGTTGTGTTGATTTATATAGTGGTTGTGTTGATTTATATAGTGGGGGTGGGAGGAAGACATTTTCAGCTCATTTGTTTTGACTCTCTCATAGTATTCTAATTCCTCTCACTTTCTTGAGTCAAAATACTTTCTAGTTTCTCTCCACGCGGCTTCCTCAACATACTATGACTAGTGAGATTTACCTTTTCAACATATTCACAAGCGAGCATAACAACCCCACCAAATTTTGAGCTCACAACAGTGAGACATGGGTTAAGCCCACTCACTTCCTCGACATTTTACTTGCCTAGCTTCCTCGGTCTCAGTCGAAACCGACCACGAGGAAGCTCGTGACCAAGGACCAAGTCCTGATCATTCATCTTACCTTTCTCGGTCTCCTCCATGACGAGGGTGAGAAAGTACGTACCAAGCCGACCAATGCCACGTGCCTAGTGACTTGGTCAGCGCTTCATTCCATATAAAATCCTATTCGAATAGAGTTGTACGTAAGAGTCCAAGATCCACTTCAACAAGGAAATATGATCTAATAAGGAGACCTCCATATATATGGACCAGACAGTCCTAATTATGATACAATTTCCTTAATTTTAGTTCTAAACTAAAAAGGACTCCCAGACTTTCTTCCCAAGCAAGGAAATAATTATCCCACGCATATATAAAGAGGCCATATCACGCCATATGCTGGTAACGAATCTATTGACTCTGAACTTTCGACAATTGATTTTTCTATCAAAAACCATATTCTTACTCTCACGTCGGAGGGCTTTCGCCGGAGAAAACCCGGCTTGATTTACGTGTGTTCATTGCTTTTTCAAGTCATTTAAGGACTCGCTGAGATTATCCGAACCGTTGGATATGAGCTGATCTGAACATTTTTGGCATCATTAGCGGTCTTTAAAGAAAAATTAAAAAAATTTAAAAAAATGCACGTTGGTGAGTGCTCTTAATAAAAAAGGCACATTGATGAGTTTATTTGGCGATTTTGTATAGCTCTTTTTGGTAAGAGTTGCTGTTTATTAAATAAACTCTTTAAGTTTTTTTATTATAATAATTAATAATTTTTTGATAGCTTCTTCATTAAAACAAAAAGTTGCAAGAAAGTTTTATTTGTGAATACTCTAAGGTGGGAGAGAGGGACTAGACTACATTTATGTACCTTCTTTTAAAAATTATCTTTTGGAATAAGCTAAAACTGAAGTATGATAGTTTTTGGGACAAAGAGTGAATATTTACCTAAGATAAAGTAATAGTAAGTGATTAATCTTTTATTTTGAAATTTGATTAAAAAATGATCAGTTAAATAGGACTTATTTTATTATAAATAATTACATATAAGTAGAGAGTAGTTCATTAATGCCCTTTTAATATTGAAGAAATTTAAGAAATCAATTAATTTTTTTGTAAATTGAAAATATTTGCTATTTACTTTCTAAACTTTAATATAGCAAGTATACTTTCGTCCCAAAAAACCTTGCACCGTTTTGACAATACATTAAGTAGAGTATATATATTCAAAAAAATTGTGAGTGAGAAACTGATTGTAAGTGTGATGGTATGAGAGTGTGACCCATAATTTAAGTGTGTAAGTCTAACTAGACGTGTCCATCCGGTTATAACCGGCGGTTGACGGTTATAACCGCCGGTTATGTTTTTCGTTAAATGCTAACCGTAACCTAACCGTCTAACCGTTATGTCCGGTTACGGTTAACCGGTTAACCGGTTAACCGGTTAATGCGGTTAAACCGGTTAAACCGGTTACCTTTTTTTTTTTTTTTTTTTTTTTTTCAAAACAGTTTTATTAACAGTTTTTTGTTAAAAAAAAAAGATAAAATAAAAAAACACTTCATTTTTTTAAAGGGTTTTTTTTTTCAAGTAAAGTTTTTTTTTTTCAAGTAAAAAAAAAAATTTAACTGTTTTTTTAAACAGTTTTCTTAACAGATTTTTTTAACAGTTTTATTAACAGATTTTTTAACTTTTTTTTTTTTTTTAAACAGTTTTTATAAAAAAAAAAAAAACGGGAGTATATGTATGAGTCATACATATATTAAACAGTTTTCTTTTGTTTTTTTTGTTTTTAAGTTAAAAACTTAAAATGTATAAGTGTATAACTATAATGTATAACACAAATTTTTTAAGTAAAAAAGGGACGGTACCCTTAAATTTTATTAATTAAAATTAAAATTACAAAGAGGGGGACAACCAATCCTTGCCCTTTTATAATTAAGGGAGGAAAAAATGGAGCCTTATTACCTCAACTAAACTATTACAATGAAATAAAAATAAACATATTCTAAAAATTAAAATAAAAACTATCTACATTCCGTCCCCTTCCGAACTTCCCGTAGAATCTTCCAAGTCGTATTGATATTGTGGATCTACATTTACTAAATCCTCTTCATAAGGCATATCTTGCTCCCTCTTTTCCGCTCTAACCCAATCACCAAGCAAGAGTTGATTTTCCAAATTTTCACAAGTTAGTTGGGAACGTCTTGCATCCAAAACATTTCCTCCCACACTAAATGCCGATTCGACGGCCACGGTTGAAGCGGGAGAAGCTAAGACTTCTTTTGCAATTAAAGAGAGTATGGGATAAGTTTCTTGCCTTTGTGACCACCACCTCAAAATATCAAAAGAAATTGGATTTGAAGTGTTTTGTACAACTTCATGTCTAGTAGAGAAATATGCTTCCAACTCGTACGGAATGCTAGAGGTAGAAGAAGAAGAAGGAGACGTTCTAGGACGTTTTGAAAAATAAATATCATTAACAAAACTATATGGATCGTTATTCACATCATATTGTGTATCAATATCTTCTTCATTAGGACTTGAGCCATATTGAGAAACATTTCCATGAATTGCATTATACTCATTATAAAGAGTCACCAAATCTTTTTTTGTATTTTCAACAATAATCGCCGGGTTTTCGTGTAATCCGTCCCCATTGGGGTATAAATTTGCATAATAAAACGTTATTATGCGGACTAGATCTTTCAATTTAATACGGGGATCCAACATCTTTGCAAGCAAAAATAGAGACGGAATGTTATCAAAATATTTGACCCACTTTTGCCTCATGGAAGCAATGCTTTCGTTAAAATGGTGCAATTTTGCAAATTTTTAAAACTTAGAACTATTGCAATACATTGATCAAGTACCAAAACGGAAGTTGGATAATAAACTCCCGACAAAGCCAAAGTAGCGGTATTGAAAATCTTTAATAATTGACATAAATTAGTGCAAGCGTTCCATTGATACGCAAATAAAGGAATTTCATAGCCCATACTAATAAAAAAATCCATGATATGCTCTTTATACTCAAAACCATCAATTAACATTTTGTAGGTAGAATTCCACCTAGTCGGAACATCCATAGAAAAATATTTTTCGGGAAGACCCTTATTTAGTAAATATTTTATCCATTTTCTTGTAATTTTATTTTTTTTGCAATAAAATAAAGAGCCTCTCTAATGGGTTTAACATATTGATCTAAAGCATCCAAACCATCTTTAACACATAAATTTATGATATGACATAAACATCTAATATGAAAATACTTACCCCCAAGTGACGGTTGACAAATGAGCATCAATTCCGGTATACTAGCGGTATTAGCACTAGCATTGTCGAATGAAATAGAAAATATTTTTTGCAAAAGACCATATTTTGCCAAAATGGCGTGCAACTTTCTACAAATATTTTCCGCGGAATGAGGTGGTTCAAAACTATCATATGCAAGTAGTCTTTTTTGTAAAGTCCACGAATTATCGATCCAATGGCATGTAACACCCAAATAACTATTTCTTTGCCAATGATCACTCCAACCATCGGCACAAATTGAAACTCTTTGATCTAATTTTGATAAAACATCAATTAAAAAATGTTTATATTCCAAAACCACTTTTTTAATATCGCGTACGAGAGTCGTACGTGGTACTTTGGAGGCGGCCGGATTTAAAGAAAGTCTAATAAACCGTTCATAAAAGTCATCATCCGCAAAGTTAAAAGCAAGCCCTTTAACACACACAAATTTGCACAATTCTTTCCTATAAACGACATTATTAAACTTAAATAAGACCGAAGACGTACCTTGGGTGTTAGGTTGAGCAAATTGTAATTGAGCTTGATCACTATCAATCCCAAGTTTTTCAGGATGTGTTGATCTCAAGTGATGGTTCAATGTTCCATGCCCATTACCTTTTGCGAACGGGTAAGATTTGGTGCAATAGTTGCAACACGCTCGAAAATGTACAAAGTCGTTGGGGTCAATTTGTACTTTTCGGAAATGGATCGTGAAAGTGTCGGATTTGGATTCTCGTGCTTGACGTTGCCCCCGACCACCTCTTCCCACGCCTCGAGCTCGGCCGGCCCCGGCCCTACCACTTTGAGGAACATTTTCTTCAACATTTTGCTCACTTTCCTCAAAATGTGACTCAATTTCCGGGTTAAGTGAGGAAGAACCAACATGTTCCTTGCCGCTCCTTCGAGATGAGGCCATTTTGTTAACAAACTAACTGAAACTGTTTAGAAACTGACTGAAACTCGCTAAAAAACTGACTGAAAATGATGAAAAACACAGATTTTGTTAAAAAACTGACTGAAACTGTCAAAAAACTGACTGAAACTCTCAAAAACTGACTGGAATTCTGAAAACTAACTGGAAAATGATTTGAAACTGACTGGAAATGGTTAACAAAGTGACTGGAATTTTCTAAATAAATTAAAAAAGTGATTTCGTTAAAAAACTAACTGGAAAGCGTTAAAAAACTGACTGGAATTATGCAATCTAACTGGAAATATGAGAGAGTGTGAGAATTAGTAGAGAGAGAAAGAGTATAGAGAAGATGTGGAACTAAAATGGTAGGAGGGAGGGGGTATTTATATGTAAGCAATTTTTGGTTTTTTTTTTTTTTTTTTTTCATTTAAGGCCGAAAGTTAACTGAACTAACGGCTAGTTGGAAAACTAGCCGTTTTTGGACAGTGGTGGTCAGTCAGACATGGGGAAATGGGGGGGGCCCGGTGCAAATTTTTGAAAAGTAGCCGTTAGGCGGTTAACCTCCGGTTTTATAACCGTTTAACCGCCGGTTATCCGGTTGGCGGTTATCCGGTTATAACCGGCGGTTTACCGGTTTTGAGAAAGGCCTAACCGAAACCGAACCGGGGAATTACGGTTGACGGTTGAGCCGGTTTCCGGTTAACCGGTTTCCCGGTTTTGACCCGGTTTTGACCGGTTATCAACCGGCGGTTAGCCGGTTGCCGGTTTTTTTTGGTCACGTCTAAGTCTAACAATTGAGTTAGAGTGAATAAAAAATAAATAAAAATAGAATATTTTAAGAAAGTGAGACTTAGCAATGAGACAACCAAAAGGAAAACTAATGCAAGTTGTTTTGAAACGGATGGAGCAATGAATAGAAAAAACATTTTGATAAAACAAGGGATTTTTACCAATAAGTCCCTAAGAGAATGTGGTTTTTGCCAATAAAAACAAAACATTTTAAATTCTACCTTAGGGTCCCTTGGTTGAAATCAATTTTACCAATAAATCCCTTACACTTTCTAAATGACAAAACTATCCTCACCTTCTCACACATATACACGGCGTCTTTTCACCCCTCTCCTACCCCAAATCGGTACAAACCCTAGCCCCCCTCTCTCTCCTCGCTTACCCTCCTTCTTCTCCGGTGACTCTCTCCAGTCTGCGAACCATCTGCTCTTAAAAAACAAAAAAAAAATCAACAACAACTTGCTGAACAAATGGAATCTGTTGAATTGGTGTGAAACAATACACCCTCATATCCCCCAATTTATCTTCACTGCAAGTCGAATGCTCTTTTCACTTACCGATGATTCGAAATAGGCCCTCTCCGGAAACGGGCATGACCTGTATATGCCGGCCATTGAAGATGAACACGAGGAAGAAGAAAATTGATCCTGTCCTGCTGTTAACAATTTCCAGATTAGAAGCGGCTTCTGGAGGAGCATTCATGACTGCAAATAGAGTATAAGGGTGAGTTCATATGGGAGATTTTTTTTTTCTTTTAATGAAATTGTAATGCATATACTGGTTAGAGAGAGAGAGAGATGGAAGGGAGATAAAAGGTTGGGAAGATGATGCCATTTGGTAGGGGTAAGAGAAGAAAAAAAAACGAAAGTGGGTTTTCTGACAAACCAATTTTCTTTTTTATTTTTGTGTAGGCTTTTGATAGTTAAAGTGCCTATTGCCTTTTCCAGCTTTTTAGATGAAAATAATTTATCAATGGACCGGCCAATTTATACATTGAATGGTATTGAGTTTATTTTTATTAAATATTTTGTTGGTTTCATAACATATTGTAATGATTAACTTTTGAAAGAAAATATCTCAGTTTTATACTCAATTATGAATAAAATGAGAAGTGAATTTCTCAGTTTTATATAAAAACAACTAAGAAATTGAGTATTAATTGTGATAATTTGATTAATCAATTGTTTAAAGATCACACAACTGTTAAATCATATTACCGTGAATAATTGATTTATCAGTTTTAAATTTAAACATATAAGAAATTGAGTATCATTTTTTGAAAATTGAGAAATAAATTAATCAGTTTTATACTCAATTATGAATAAATGAGGAATAAATATCTCAGTTTTATACTTGAGTGTAAACAAATGAGAAATAAATATCTCAGTTTTTAAACTTAAACATATGATAAATTGAATATCAATTGTGGTCAATTGATTTCTCAATTGTTCAAATTCATGTGTGAACAACTATGAAATTCATGTCTCAGTATTATAATAATTGTCAAAAATTGATCGATGAATTTATCAGTTGTGAAAAAAATGACATAACTGTGAAATCAAACAACTGTGAAATATGCGAAATCACATAACTGTGAAATCAATGTCTCAGTTATTAAACTCAAACTTATGTGTGAAAAATTATGAAATGAATGTACCAGTTATTATACTCAAATTCATGTGTGAACAACTGTGAAATACATGTCTCAATTATTATAATAATTGTGAAAAAATTGAGAGATAAAATTATCAGTTTCTACAATTGAAAAATAAAACAAATGAGACAACTGTGTAATCACTGAGAAATCATACAACTGTGAAATCAGTTAAGAAATGATTTTACTAGTGAAAAATGAAAAAAAAGACACAACTGAGAAATCAGTTGAGAAATAATTTTACAAGTGAAAAATGAAATTTTTATTTTTTAAAAGGGTGAAATTAATTGAGAAATAAAAAATGGTTTTCTCAAATTTTTACTAGTGAAAAATGAGATTTTTATTTTTAAAATTTGAATTATGTGTTGAGTGTACTTGTTTGATTCGTTTTGACGACACGATTAAAACGGTGGTCTCGGATTATTTTTTTCAATTTCTAGATTTTAAGATATTACATTTTAAAATTTTAAGGAAAAACAAAAAGAAGAGAGAGAAAAAGTAGGAGGAAGAGAGAGAAAAAATAGGGGAAAGAGAGAGAGAGAGAGACAACGCAGGAGAAAGAGAGAAAGAAATGGTCGCGCTGGAAGAATGCGCGTGGTGAGGGAGGAGGGGCAATCTGGTCATGCGGAAATTTCAAGGACTTTTTGATGAGTTTCCAAAATGTCAGTCCTTATTGGTCATTTTAATTCTGCTGAGGGACTTATTGGGCAAAGCCTCTAAAAACAATTTAAAACAAAAATTTTGCAAAAAGTTAATTATTTAAAATAAAATTTCTTTAAAAATATTTATTTATTTATTTTAGAAGTACTCCCTCCGTCCAATACTTATCGCTACTTATTTCTATTTTGGGCGTCCCATATTTATTGATACTTATCCAAAATGTTCACTTTTCTCCTATACACACTCACAACAACTATCCACTATTTATTTTCTTTCTCCTACCCACTCACAATACTTAATTTTTCAATATATTTTATTTTCTTAATTCACGTGCATTCCCATTTAGTAGCAATAAGTATGAGACGGAGTGAGTACTATTTAAACACGAAATACAAGTGATAGTCATTCGGATCTTCATGAATTGGAATTTGAATAGTTTCTATCATTGTTTTAGAGGATACAAAAAAAATACATTTTCTGTCATAACAAAATCAACTCGATTCATGTCTTTTCCACGTTTTTATTTGTTTTGAGCAAAAGTCTCTTCCACGTTAAAGATATGAAAATCGCGTTCTGGGGACCACAAGAACTGAGTAGGTAGTAGTAGTAGTTGTATTGTAACTACCATCATAGCCTTCATCCAACTCCAAAATTTTCATTTCACAGAGGAAAATAAATTTATTCTCAAATATAACGTCAAGTAACTGTATTGAGAATTATTAAAAATGAGCCCCAGAATTTGAAAATAGCTAGTATTCACAAAACAAAGATGTTGGTATCCACTCAAGTATTAGAATAATTTAAGTATTTCATTTAATTTAAGTATTTTATTAATTTGGAGACTATTTAGATGTTGTTTAAAGTTTAAAAAGAAAATTCTCGATGTTACATCTCTCTTGAATATATTATTATCTTGATGTTTGAAGTTTCCAATGAAACTGTTTATGTCTCTCGTATACATTCTTATCTTACGATGTTTTGTGTTTATAAATAAGTTTGTCTAAAATTCATTATAGTGTGGCAACAATGTATTATTTGGCAAGTTGTGAAAGTGTTATAAACACATTGTGAGAGAGACAAGCATATGTAGTATTGGCAGAGTGTGAGATGCACTTTGTGAACACTTTATAATCCCTTTGATAGTGGTTGTAGTTGTCACCCGTGGATGTAGGAGGATTTCTCTGAACAATGTAATCTTATGTCTCATTTGTTATTTTATTTGTGTGGGAGTGTGGAAGTGTAATATCTGTTTCCGCATTTGGTTTCAACAATTGGCATAAGAGCTTTAGTTTGTAGAGGCTGGCTTATTAAAAGTTGTCTCCTCAAAATTAATTCTTGAGATTGTTGTCAAGTGTGCATCGTTCAAACGAAAAACATGACGTTAGCATCGCCCCCTATGACTATTTGGTGCTACACGCCACAAATTGTGAACTTTTGCTAAGGTGGTGATTATTGGGAATTGGCTCAAGTTATAGAATAATCTAAGTATATTATCCATGCGGTGAATGTATAAATGATGTATGGAGTTTTCAATGGAGATCTTGGTGTTACATCTCTCTTGTATACATCATTATCTTGATGTTTGTAGTTTCTACAGAAGCTCTTAGTGTTTTATGTCTCTTGAATACATCTTTAGCTCAAGATGTTTGTACCTATAAATAGGTTTATCTAGAATTCATTCTAGTGTGACAACAATGTAATACCGTGGCATGTTGCGAAAATGTTATAAACACATTGTGTGAGAGAGACATATTTGTAGCGTTAGAGACTTTGTAATCACTTTGGTATAGTGACTTTGGTTGCCACCCGTGAGCGTATGAAGATTTCTCTGAACCACGTAAATATTGTGCCTCCTTACTATTTTGTTCGTGTGAGTGTGTAAAAGTGTAAGATCCGTTTTAGCATTTTGTTTCAACAAAAGAGAGTAGTTCTTTTTACTCTATAGTGAGATTACAAGCTGTACAATCAATCTCATCGGGTTTTTTTTTAACATAATGTTGTAATACATTGTCTAATCAATCTCATCGGGTTTTTTTTTTTTCACATAATGTGGTAATACATTGTATAGTTTGATTGTTTGGATTGTGATGTAATTCATTTTACTATAATTATAAAAAAAAATCATTTATATGATAAAAAATGAAATTTATTTTTACTCTTTTCTGATAAAATATAACGCATGTACCATAAAACAAAAATGTACTGATATAAAATGTAAGAGTTGAATAGTAGAAGCCCGAATTTGTGTGGATCCATTGGGTTAATTTAGGTACCGAGGAGTAAATGATATTAAAAGGAGGCCCACATCTTTAAAGCCCAGGAATATGATTGATTGGGTTATTTTCAGGAATTAGAGTAAATGAGAATAGATCAGGCCCACCTCTTAAATAGCCCAAATGTCCTTTGCATGTGGATATTATTGTTCAAGTAGTTGGACAGGCCCATGGGCCACACCGACAAAAGACTTGTTTAGCAAAAGGCAGGATGACAAAGACAGGGCAGGTACAAGTGGGTACAACTACCTTTAAAAAATGAAGCTATCCCATCCCATGCCTATTTGCTTCTCAAGTTGCCAACATCTTACATCTCAAATCTTAAAAAGCTGACTTCAATTTATTACTCCTTCCTTCCTTCCGTCACATTTCAAATTACTCCATCCGTCCCGCCGGAAATTGCAAAACTTATCATTTTGGGTGTCCCATAGAAATTGCAAAATCCATAAATGGAAAGTTTTTAATATTTTTTAATTAGTAGGTCCCACTTCTCATACTCACATCTACTAACCCACTAACTATTCTATACCCCACTTTCTCTCTCCCACTCAACTATCAATACTCACAACACATCACTTTTTTCACTTTTTTCCCTTAATTCTTGTGCCATATTTTTTTTTTTGAAGTTTCCGACGGGACGGAGG